>CAIGRQ010108802.1:0-18981 GCA_903798375.1 Fraxinus sp. D2006-0159 | reverse complement strand
ATTTCCTGTAATGAATAGTAGCTTTGATGAACTTTGTTTACTGCATAACTGATGAAGCTCTCCATCATCATTAATTGCATATTATTTTTGTTTGAAGTTTTTACTAATGACTTTTTTTGTTGTTGTCTTTTGTCTCTACAATTTTGCATTTTAGATGGCCAATCATCACGATCTTGGTAATGATGATCTTATCATGTACATCTCCATATGTATACATCACATCCATATGATGAATATCTGATTACTTGCACTTGTATTAACACAAAAGCTCACTCCACGAACTAGCTCAATTGGGAATCAAATCAATTGTGCAATACGCTTGCGTAGTGAGCAAGTACGAGATTAAGTAATGCAACATATTGCTGGGCCAAGAGGCCGATATATTAGTATTTCATAAGTTTTATTACTTTTAATATATCAAGTGGTGTGTAACTCGTTATTAATCTTTACAAGTGTGATTGTTTTTATCAAAAAATGGAAGATAATTGTTAACCTTCAAAAATAGAAATAGAAATAGTATATGAAAAATTAATACAATCATTTTATGTCGGGTTCTAGTTATTGAGCATTGAATGAATTGATCTATTCAAATAGTTAAGAAGGGTCATGTAGTCGACCATTCTTTTGATTAAAGAATTTTTGTAAATTATTAACTTTTTTTTAGTCTTCACTCACCATTTTCTTGTGGAATTATTGAAACTATCATTAACATGACATATATGTTATTATTTTATGCATGGGCATATATATAATTTTACTTTTAAAAAAAAACTTCAGAACGGGTGGATAATAAACTCCCAACCACGGGTTGTATTGTTTTAAAAATCGATACTAAAACCACTCAAAACCGATCCGCTCATCAACATCCAAAACCGGTACGCCGAAACTCCGTCCCAAGGGTACGGAGGATAAGAGGTTTTGGAAGCAGTATATGAGGGACCGGTGGAGGAAAAATGTAGAACTTCTGAACTATATGTAACATGTGGATTACAGGATTTGGCTATTACGGGTCTGGAGCTTTGTATTGTTGCCAGTGAGTCTTCCTTTAATAGTGGTTATCAGATTGCATGCTTCTTGAATTCCGTACTGCTGTATATGAGTAGGGCTTGGATCGAATTAGAGAAGCCTTCTGCATTTGTGCATTCAGAGCCAATATTAAACATGGTGTTCTTTTTCTGAAGGTAAATTTCTGTTATTTATTTGCTGGTTCAATATTTGCTTGATTGCTGGTCAATAGGCATGAAAATCAAAAGTTCCAACTCCTGTCAATTTGTATTCATGGGTCCATCTGGTATCGTGGCGACTTTTAATTGCTACACTAAATTCCAATTGCTAAATCAAATTTAAATTGATTACTTTATCATTATCATCAATTCTGTATGTGTTGGGCCTGGAGGAACTTTAGGGATTCTTCGAATTATACAATGGTCCGTTTATTGATCAATTTCTATATTCTTTCTCGGGATTATATTAGATTTTTTATTTCTTCATGTTTCAGGATTCTAAATCCATCAAGAACCCTGATATTTGCAAAATTTCAGGATCCAGGTCTTTGGTAGCAGTGTTCACTGTGGATTTTTATGCTATTCCCCTTTATGCTTGTGCATTCAAACATTTATCTTAGATATGTGCAACTTTCTTATCCGTTTGTATTTGTTGGGTGTGAATGAGGATGTTGAGAAAGTAAAAGATGTAGCAGATAATGAAGAACACTCACCTCATATACCTTTGGGAGAGATAGATATGATTGCAACACGGTAGCAGCAGGGATTGATGATTCCGGAAGAGATGTCACATTCAGTTGTTGGATTCTCTATGTCTCCTAAAATCTACCCTGGATGTGCGACACCGGATATGAGCACTAATTCTGCCACTATATTAATTATTGAAAATGGACAAGTGTTACAGGGAAGAAGGAGCTGTTGTTAGATTAGAACTAACTGCTTCAAATCAATGGTTTCTTGCAATTACAAGGGATGAGACTAGGCGATACAGCATCAAACCAGAAAGGGTAATGAGGTCATCTAGTTGCAACATTTTCCCTCATTCCATAATATGGACTAGGGACAGTTGTTGGAAGCTTGAATTTCCTAATAAACAGATATGTTGGATTTTCAAGGAACTTTAGAAGGAATGCTTAGATCGTACTATGCAGGCCCCTGCGGATAGTGTCATTCCTGCTCCTTGAGTACATGAATTATTAATACCTTTAGATAGCAACACTGTTCTTTATGTGAAACCTGATTCGTACATTACCGTGAAAGAACATGAGCTAGTCAGGGCTTTGTCGAAGAGGACTGCCAATTATGACATGGACTGTGAAGACGGGAAGTGGCTGAACAAGTTAAATAGCGAGTTCTATGCTAAAAAGAAGATGCATGAGCTTGGCACTCCTGAGAATTTTGAGTTGATAATTGATGTACTTGAAAATGGTTTCATTGTAACCCAGATGATTCTTATTACGAGAAAGAAGCAGATAATTTTGGTATGAATCTGAAAAGAGGGGAAGTTGTAGAGGTTGTCCGTGTTCATTTGATTAAGAAACAGAGACGAAGATGTTCAGCACTAGCAAGGATTTTCCAGGTAAACAAGAAACTCTTCAGTGAAAGTATTTTCTTTTGGCAAACTATCTTCAGCATTCTTGAATAGTTCTTCTGCAGGAGTAGGATATTACAGTGTAAATTGCCGTATTGTTTGAATTCTTATTGTTATGTGACTAAATGAATTGACTTTCCCTCATCGATTCACTTTCTAAAATGTGTCTGCATAGAAGTGTCATTTAGAAGCCGAGTTTAGACAAAAGACTTGCATGGTCTTCTTCTGTGGCAGACCTGGGCCTGGGCTGGACAGGGCTACAGCCCATGCGAGCCTCAGCCCAGGTCCAAGTGCAGCCTAATGTTTTTTTTTTTTATATATATATATATTAGCCCATGTGCAAATTTAAAACCAGCCCGTGTTCCCATTAGCCCAAGCCAATAATAAAAAATTAAGGAGGAAATTATGCCCATCTCTGTTTTCTATTTTTACATTTCAAAAATCAAAATTTAAGTTTATTTTTTCAAAACTCGGGTATATACTAGAACCCACCCCACCCTATCATTTAATTCATCTCTTCCCCCCATTTCCTAAATCCACACCCGAAGCCTCGCAAAGGGCGTTCGCCACCGCCCGCCGCCCATTTCTATCCCTGTTTCTTTGTTGTCTTCTCTCCTTGCGCACTTCTTTGTGGTACGGATACAATTACAATGGTAGCTTCCTATCTCAGCCTTGTCTTGTTGTACGGCAGCTATCTTTACCGATGTTTCCTATCTCAACCTTGTCTCCTTGTACGACAGCTACCTTTACCGATGTCTCTCTAGACCTATCTTCTTAAACTATAAGCATTGACGGTGACACCTCCATGCACTTTTGGTGTCCCAATTGCTTTAATTCCTCCACAATCAGTACTAAATCTCCATTGATCTTGATTCTAGGGTTTGATCCCCATAGAATATTAGGGATTTAGAAGTACTTGAACTAGTTACGACGGCTTCGTCGCTTACTCTGTTGTTGTTGTTGTGTCTTCTCTCTATCGCATCGCCATTGCCAATCAGCTGAACACGATAGCAGTTTATTGTAGCCAGGTGTTTTTTTGAGATGAAGGTGTTGGTGGTGGTGTCACTGTGTTGATTGTGGAGGTGGTGGTGGTGGTTGTGGATACAAGGTTGTAGGAGGTGGTGGTGGTGAGTTGGAGGTGGAGGTGGAGGATGTGGTGGTGGTTGTGGATTTATGGTGAAGGTGAAGGTGAAGGTTATGGATCTCAAGTTGGAGGAGGAGGTGGTGGTGATTATTGTGGATTTGAGGTGAAGGTAGGGATTTGGATGGTGTCGACGAAGGTAGAGCCGGTTGGGTGAAGGTGGGGTGAGATGAAGAGTGAATGTGATCAGTTAATTGGGCCTTCCCAGAGGCTTGTGTCGACCAGCTAAGTAGATGTGATTCTATTTTTTCTGTGGGATTTTAAGCTCAAAGTAATAGAGAAGTGAAATAGAGAAATCAACTCAAGTATTTAACGTGATTTGACGATGTGCCTACGTCCACAAGGAGTAAAGCAAAGACTTTTATTCAATATGAATAATAGGGTTACATCATCGGTATTTATACTAATCCTAGTCCAAGCCCATACAGGACTTTAGGGCACATACAAGAAAAATACACATGTACCGTACCGCGGGGGCAACCTATTTAGCATACCTGGCCCAAATTAAAATCCAAATGGAAATATTATATTAAAACCTATTAGGCCCAATTCCGTTCCCATACCCATGCCCAAACTCAAATTGAAATCCCCATCTCTCTCTGTGTGTATCCAAAAGCTTGATTTCCCTACAAAATTCAAGAATTTCCAAATTCGAAACCTCGTGGGTTCTTGCGATGTCAAGTTCGCAATCAAAAAGTTATCTCCATCTTTAATGCCCGTTGATGTCCGTCTCTTTCCATCTCTACACAACGCTTCCATCAATCGTGTGCCTCGCGTTATTTTCAAAAATTAAGGTTTCTAATTCTTCAATTTTATTTTTGTATGTCCCTCTCCATTAATCAGCCTTCTTTCTATGTGTATGTAGTAGATTTATGTGAGACATGAATAAATGTTATCGATATGTGTCAAGTTATTTAATTATTTATTTATATAGAGATGGGTTTTGGATTACATTCAGCATTCTGAGAAATTATTGCATTATTTCTTTTCCCCTTTTATGTATGTGGATGTCTGTATATGGAAAAGTGTAGTAAAAATTGTACCTTTTTGTTTATATGTTTGCTTGTGGACCATGGTTTTACTTTCTGCAAATTGATATGTTTCGATCAGGGTTTGAACTTTTGACAGAGGGTCTGCGCAAATATAAAATTGCAATACTGATTTGTAGAACTTGAATGGTTTAATGGATTGGTCTAAAGGGTTTTCAACGTTGAATGCTTATTGTTTTCAATGTCGACCGCTATGTGCATCCGGATTTGTCACTTAACCCTTGTTTGAGCCCCATTTTTTCCATCAAAATGTATTCTTGAACGGTGATTTGATCCTATTTCAACAACACATTCTTCAAAAAAATTATATTACATGTAAATCCAAAACTTTTCCATATTCTTTAACCACATTCTCCATCATAAAATTATTACAAAATGCATTTTTTGAAAAAATTGGCCTCAAACAAGCTTTTAATGTATTGTTAGTGGTATTGGAGTTTTCTTAAATTTTGACTATCCATAATCCATGTAGTATAATAATCACATTTAGTGCTGAATGCTAATGAACATGAATTAAATTTTTGTTTGTTTTTGAATGTGTTTGAATGTGATTAAAGAAGTATTACGATAACATTTGTAATAGGATTCTTTTATATTTCCTTAACAATCTAATAAAAACATAAGATTTAACAACTCATTGTCATTGTTACAATTGCCCTTGTGGTGAAGGCAATCGATAAGATTATAACATTTGAATAGCACTTCTATTTACCAATATACTTTCTATGACATCTGATTTTTTGTTTTCTTTAAATTAAATGGAAGGCAACTCTAACGGTCATAGTTTGCTTTATATCAAGTCTCCCCAGCATTAGCAGTGAGTTATTGGACTAATTTTCAGCCCCTGTGTCTTAAATTCCTGGATCCGCCCTTTGTCTTCTCATTTTTAATTTTTTTGCTCATGTTAAAGTTTATTGTTTGATGGTTTTCTTTTGTTTTTGTCGTTTTGTTTTTTCACTCTTGAACTTTGATGTATTTAAAGAGGAAAAAGAATAAAATTACATTGTTCTCTTAACTGTCCTGTGTATATTTGAAGGCCCGATAAGTGGTGTTATTCTTCGTTTGCCATTGAGTGGATTTATAATTTGAAGAACTCAGGTGATACCAAAGCCTGTTTTTCAGATGAAAAGATCATTCTTACCACAAGGAAGTCAGGCTGAGAGAGGCAAACAACGAACTTTCTTGCAAGATGCTTGTCCTCAGTAAACTGCCATTTCTGTAGTTGCAGTTCGATGAGTACCTCTATTTTGATTGCTTACTTGTTGACTGGAATTTTCTGAATGAATTTAAATTTATCTTCTGTACGTGCTTGTTTAATATGACTATATATTGAGAACAACTTACAGGTCGACTGAACTTCACTTAAATCGAAGAAAATTAACTTAGGTGCCAGCCTTCTAGTATCTAATGACGTACATTTAGGCAGAGTAATATTTGTAATGGTATTAGTGGTACCGTTGTTTTGATGCATCCTTTTTAAATTTTGACAACAATGTAATTTCTCCAATATGCACCCATGAATTCATGATCTTGGTAATGCCATGAAAAAGAAATAAATTTCTTTGGTGAGAAGTTCTTGTTTCTTAAACGCCCTTGACAACTTGGAGAAGTTGTCAAGTTGTACACACTGGATAATTAGGATCTCGTGCTTAAATGAATTGGCTGACAAATATTCATAGACATCTGTTGTCAGGCCACTAAAATTTTGATATTTTAGAATCCCAGAAATCTGCCTGTCCTTTGTATTGTAACCTTATTAACGATAATGAATCTGGATTTTTGCAGCAATGTCAGTTGAAAGAGATGCATGGGAACAACAGATTAAATTCCTTAAAGTGCAAGAAGCTAAAGCTGCAGCAGAAAGATCAGAAGGGTTGGCTGTTCTAAAGCGTCAAAGAGCGCAGTTTCTTAAGGTAAATGCTGACTTGGCTACTTACAAAGCAGTGGCGGCTGTGCGTATAGCTGAAGAAGCAAATTTTAGCAAGACCATGGGCACAATCTAATCCTTGCTTCTTGACTGAATGATCGTCTACATTGAGATTCAGAGTTCCCATTCCAGTTGGGATGGGGAAGGGAACATAGTTTTCGCCTGAATAATTTTATTTTATGTTTATGTTAAAAAATAATCAAACGATAAATGTTTAATTCCCATTCTTGCGCCACAATGCCTTGGCTTGTAAAAAGTCCCCATTGACGAGGGGATGGGGAAGGTTACTTTTGTTCCATCTCATTGACATTCCTATTTTGTCTATGAATGTTTGTCTTTTCTTAGAACTCAATATTTGAGTTATACCATAATTTCTTTTTATTATATATTTATTAGTATAAATAAATAAATTCAAAATTAAAAGGTTACTCAATCCCATCCAATATTGTGTGCTAATGTATTCGTATTTAGTGATGTTAGTGGACGTGAACCGCTTGCTCTGGAGGCGAGTTGTAGGGGAAAATCGAGCCAAGATTTTCCTGTGCGAGCTGATCTCTCAGGCTGGCCTGCGTAGCTGCTATGGCTGCAAAAGCAGCCATTATTTTTATTGTATTCAGGTTGTCTTTGGGCCTCGAATTCAAAATTCAAAATTTCAATTTCGAGCTTTTTTTGGAATTTTTCGTCTTCATACTGGTCTACAATATCTAATATATCTTTTTATAGCTGTATAACTTGGCAATTATTCTTAAAATGTTTTGTTTGCAATTATTTCTTGAGCTTTTCGCCTCTCTCCTACTAATTAATTCTTGCCCCCTCTATTTTATACAAATTTTCTAATGAATTGCAGTAGAATTTTGAACCCCGATGAGGGCGTTAACCAAATTTTGATAGTTGAATACTTCCGTCAATGAATTTTTTTGGTCGAAATGATGTTCCAATCCCTGAAAATGTCGGTACATTCAAATCGATAACTATAAAGCTTGATGACGAATTGGATAAAGAAACAACATTTATCGAGAAACCAAAATAGGCAAGAACTCGGGCGTAGTTCTGAATGTTGGAAACACTTCACCAAAAACGCAATTGTTAGAATGTGCTATAGATCAGGAAAGCAGTTTGCATTCGCTTGATGACCAAAAACTAGCACGTTCTCAATACAATATGCATTATTTGTCGAAGAGGAGCCATCCGTTCTGCCAGTTAGGGTTCCGGCGTAGCAATTGTATATTGGGTTTATAATTTACCATCGGTGTGAGAAGGCATGAAATGTTTGTAGGAGGTGCCGAGTAGTCGTTCTGCATGGTAGAAACCATGCACTTGACGTATGAATATGATCATATAAAAATGTTTTCAACCTAGGTGCAAACCCATTAATAAAGATACACTTCGTTCTCATGCTGTTAATCTATATAATAAAACACACTTAATTTTTACTCTCTATTTTTCTTTCTTATTCTGTATTCTTACTTTTGTCTTTCTTTGTAGTTTTATAGCAAGTTATCAGCACGAACTAGCTCCCCCAAAATAGAGAGAAAATTCGACATCAACAGTACTGTAGAAAATTTGCAGAATTTGGATAGCCTTTACAGCTGTGATCAAAGGTTGATACTCAGTGCTCGTACTCGGATTATGTAAAATTTGGATAGCAAGTTCATAAGTCATTGTTCTTCAAATCCAACAGTTAAGAAACAAACCCCGTTACATAAATATTTCAAAAGAATATAATGTACTGCTCCTCTTGAAGAAGTATAAAATAATATATATTAGTATTTTGGAAGAATATCGCGTTGTGTTCTCGAGGAAGCGCACATTTATGTCTATCAATATTCACGAAAATTATTATATTACTCTCGAAGAAGCACAACGTAAATGCTTTAAATAAAACAATTTCAAAAGAATATCAAAGTAAATCTCATAAAGAGATATTACCTAAATATGAATTTTATTAATAATTATTTATTCATAAAAGAACATATACAATTTTTTTGCTATCCATTATGCACCAATATTTGACATATTATATTAGTTTTACATGACATTATCTTGGACCAAATTTTATGGACATTATGTTGATTTTATATCATGGATGAATTTAATGATCATCCACATGCGTTTTGTAATTTAGTCCTTCATTTAATTTTATGATAAAAGTGACAATAGACAACATATGTTCACCCAATTGTATCCCAATCATCGTGTTGAGCTTATCATGACTTCTAGAAGGAGATATGAGATAAGTGATTGAACCTAACATTAATTTAATATCAAATTTTGCAAATATAATTAGTCTCCAGAAAAAAGCCATATTAAGTGATATGAGGAAGATACATTTTACAATTCCAAGTAATTTGCTCTCTACAAAAATAAAAATAAAATAAAAAATTTTAAAAATTAAAACTAACTTACAAAGTTTATATAATGTGTGTACGAATTAATACAACATACTGATATTATTATAATTGAAGCATATTCTATATTGTACAAGAAGTTCAATTTAATTTTATTATTTAACATGATTGGTCACACCATCATGGCTCAACAATGAAGTGAAATGTTATTGAGAATTCAAATGTACATTTAATGAAGAATTAGAAGATTTTTCAACCAATAAACTCACAAATGATGCTTGTTCTGTGTATCAAAATTAATCATTGATCAATACTAGCTAAAATCAAGACTAAATCCCTATAATCTTGAAAATTAATTAGGGTAATATTAGGGCCCGGTTACCCTTCATGTGACCACCTAGATATTATCTCTAATAAATACATCTACTAGATGATTATATAGAATTATATATTTGCAACATATAGTTTGCAAGTTTAATTGCTCAAATTTAAATTATGAACATACTTTTCAGAATATTTAATCAAGACAATTGTCTTGTTAATGCTAGTGAGCTTAAATTTCATCATTTTAATAAGAGTTGTTTGAAATGACAATAAATGATTTAACACTCTTTTTTGTTCAACGTCTCAAATTAATTTATAAATCGTTAATATTGAGAACAAAGGTGCGTTCCATATCTGAGTAGAGAATGTTATTTCATATAGCAAAAATTATAGTATTATGCTAACATCAAGGTTCTCCCCAGCTAAATAATAGCTTATGGCATGAGCCTAATATTTTCATCTAATGTTTTTTCATAGTAAAATATATGCAAAATAGCTTCATCACAGCACATTGAGATGAACATTAAATAATGATAAGAGTACATGTTCAATTTGAACCCATAAAATTATCTTAAACCCAAACGATTTGTTGAATGTCAATTTGATTGAACAATATTTTTGACATTAGAGGGCAAAATTAAGAAACTGAAAATAATAAACATTATGCATATTAAATGATATATATCCTTGCAAAAGATAATTCGAACTAGAGGTTCGAAAAACAATTCATTTAGATGCATTTACCGATTAAAGAGATTAACAACATCTCACTTACAGTAATTTTAAATGCTCCAATTCGAATTGACATCCTGGGAGAACAATTGGGCCATGTTTGACATAATGTAAGAAATAAAATCAAAAAGAAAAAATTATCGGCAACACTTTTTACATAATGTATCGCTTCATATCATGAATAACGAAGATATCGATTCGTCAAATCATATTGATAGAAAAAATGATTGATCAAATAAAAAGATGTAATCGTAGCTAAATTGAACTTACTGAGAAATCTAAACTTTTATAGACTAGCAATTCGAATATCTAAAGGCATATATTTATACAAAAAAATGAGAAAAATAAAGTTATAAAATGTAATGTATGACTTTCAACATAGTGAATTTTGTATATATTTGTATAAATAGATAAATTATCTTGTGGTGGATGCAAATGCAAATCTATATCTTGTTTTATATCTTTACAATGACATTTGATATGCATATAATAAATGTGGTTATAACTAACTCATATCACCTAACTATTGATACTATCACTCGAGGATGTAATATGCTTGAAGCATATAATTCAAATAATATAATCTTTAGGGGAGTAATATGCCCGACAAGAATTTTAATGATCTTCTTTGTCTTTAGAAAAAAATTGTGATAGGAATTATATCTTTGTTGAATTTTGCAAACTTCTTTGTTTATCTTGAATATGAACAATCATGATCTGCAATCCACAACTGTTAAATTGTCCAGTCTCCAATGAAAATCTACACAAGGAATAAGAATGAATGAATTATGGTTTCTCTTTTCTCGTGCTAGTAAGATAATAATTGTGTTGTATAACTTTTCAAGCCATAACAGCTTATTAATAAAAATTCAATTGGGATTGGCTCAACACTTGAACTTAACCCGATCTATTATTTAATTAACCTAATTAATTCAGTCCATTAATAAGTAACTCAATTAATTAATTGTCCAACACATGTCAATTACTTAATTACTATATTTCATTTTTCTAGTTCTCCTTTTGTGTGTGATCAATTAGATTTTTGATCACGATATCTAATGACGTGAATTATTATTTTGATCTAATCAAAATAAGATAAATTAAAATATCATTTTAATTCATCATTAATTCACCTAAATTAATTAATTCACAATCGTCGTCCCATATTAACATTTAACAATGTGTTGGGCAACACATGTAATGAGAAATGTCACGTGGTATGACAAAATCAAATTTATTCATTTACCATGAAACTATAATCCATTCGTCAATATAATCCGATCAATTACGAGATATGAAGTGTGTCATCTCAATTATTGATCATATATTCCATTCCACTATTAAGTTAATGTTAGTCGAAAACTCTTTTTGACTTATGAGTGCACTTTGATCAATGATTTTGTTAACCAAGTGTTTTCAGGCTTCTTCTTGGGGATTTGTTTCTCCGTCAAAGCCTATCTTTTGATAGAAAAGACATAAATGCTTTGGAGAAAATTAGGGTGTTTTGAATTAAAAAATGAGTAGAAGTGAAGACCATGAGAGTAATCCGTAAAGAGCAAAATAGAAGCTTCTAAAACTGAAGTTGTGACGGTTGAAAATGCCCAACACCGATGACCACATCACCGAAGAATGGGAAGGTCGTTGTCTACCTCACTAGAGAGGTGGCGGACATAGCTTCCAATATAAGGCATCTAACCAATAAATGATGATATACAATTACTCTTTTACCAAATGCAAGTGCAAGTGCGTATGAAAATTCCTCCAAACATATCTCATCCCCGCCTCTTCCAGCCCAACAGATGTCGAGCAGAATAGTGATTATTTTGCATGCAGGTTTCAGTGGACAATTAATAGGGAAGAAATAAGAGAAAAACCAAGAAAAGAGAACAATTCTTAATTACTCAAGTAATGATTCGAAAATAACCCACAATCGTAATTATAATTCAGTGATTATTCTGCATGCAGGTAAAATCGTAATTGTCGGAATTTTACCAAAAATAGCAAAATTCTAAAAATCATACTAAAAGAAAATACGAACTAAAAGAAATAATATCCCAAAAATCTAGTTCAAATCGGATTCGTAAACTATGTTTAAAAGGCAATCGAAATATTACCATAAAAGGAAAAAATAACTAAAATTATAAATTCGAAAGGGAAAATAGCTGAATTTGCCCATGAAATCGATGTACAATGAGCAAAGTGACCACGACGTGTACGCTGAAAAGAGATTTTCGGATTGGGGTCATGAGCGTGATTCTGATAACAGTAGCCAAAGTTATGGCCAAAATACAAAAAAGTGTCCAAAAAGGGCCCCAATTAGGAAATGTCGTCGATTACTTGCCATTTTTTCGTTGATCCACCAACTCATGATACTTTAACGCCATCAACGAGCTATCTGATAACTCGGCTTTATTTGATTCGGATCCTCCTGCATTAGTCGCCTCGGGTTGGAAAGAACTCGTCCTTGAGTTTACATTAGTGTCATTAGAATCCACAAAGCAAGGACTTAGGCGCTTCACATCAAAAACATTAGAAGTCTTCAAATGGTTGGGAATGCGTAGTCTATAACCATTATCGTTGATCTTCTACAAGACTTCACAAGGGCCACTATTCCGCTCTTTAAGCTTATTATACTTCCCAACAGAAAAACGATCACGAGTCAAAACCGCCCAAACAAAATCACCAACTTCAAAAAGTACTTGACAACGGTGACTCTCAGCCAGAATCTTGTACTTGGCATTACTCTCATGAATGGCTAGCTTTACTTGTTCATGAATACCTCGAAGATGTTCTACCATCTCATCTGCTTTGTGATTCAAACGACCCACACGCGGAATATAGGCTTAATCAAGTACCCCGGATGGATTCCGACCATAGACAATCTCAAATGGGCTTTTTCCCATGGTCCTATTCTTTGACTTGTTATATGCAAATTCTGCTTGAGGTAATGCCAGATCCCACAGCTTCGGTTTAGTCCCTTCTAAGCTCCTCAAAAGATTTTCCAAGCTCTGGTTTACCACATCGGTCTGACCATTTGTCTGGGGGTGATAGGCATTGCTAAAATTTAACCGCGTCCCCAGCTTTTCCCATAAACTCCTCCAGAAATGGTTCATGAATGTGGTGTCACGATCCGAAGTAATTGATTGAGGAACACCATGTAAACGTACAATTTATTTGAAGTAATAGTGGGCAATTCGAGTAGCATCCCTTATCTTCCGATAGGCTATAAAATGGCCATATTTGAAAATCTGTCAACCATAACAAAAATAGAATCCAAGGCCCATTGTGTATGAGGTAGTCCTAATACAAAATCCATACTGACATCAAACCATGGAGTTTCAGGTACTGGTAAAGGTGTGTAAAGGCCCGCATTAGTAAGAGCTCCCTTAGACCGCTGACAAACAAAACAACGCTCCACATAATGAGCCACGTCACTGTTCAATTTGGGCCTATAATATTTAGATGAGACCATAGCCAATGTCTTATCTCGCCCGAAATGACCCATGTTATGAAGTCACTAATAATCTGTTGTTTTAGTGAACAATCTGGAACACACAACTGTAATGCATGAAACAAATAGCCATTATTGAAAATGAAATCATGTCGTTGATTGTCAGTTACCTCCCGAGTTATCTTCCCAAATGAAGGGTCTACAGCATACATATAAGGAAATGCCTCAAATCCTACGATGGTGGTGCTCATGTGGTGATGTGCGACGACTCAAAGCATCTGTAACACGATTCGGACTCCCAGCTTGGTGCCTTAGTGTAAATGTGAACTTCTGCAAGTACGCCACCCATTAGGCATGCCTCCTACTAAATTTGTGTTATCCATTGATGTGATTTAGGGCCTCATAATTAGTGATGAGGATGAACTCTCTCTGTATTAGGTAATGACACCAATGCTTCAAGGACTGAACTATGGTGTAGAACTCGAGATCATAGGTGGAATAGTTTTTCTTTGATCCTAATAGCTTCTCGTTGAAAAATGGTACTGGATACCTCTCCTGACTCAATATTCCACCAATGCCAACTCCAGATGCATCACAATTTACTTCAAACACTTTCTCAAAATCTAGAAGTGCTAAAACGGGAGCCTTTGTCATCTTTTGCTTGACCAACTAAAAACTGGTTTTTACTTCGTTGGACTACTGGAAAGATTGTCCCTTGAGGCATTCTGTGATTGGGGCAATCAGGGTGCCGAAATTCCTGATGAACCGACGGTAGAAGGATGCCAATCCATGGAAACTTCTGACATTGTGCAAGGTTCTTGACTTGGGCCATTCCAAGATTGCATCTATTTTTGATTGGTCTGCATGAACACCATCAGTAGACACAACAAAGCCAAGAAAAGTAAAATAAATGGTAAATAAAGAACACTTCTTCTGATTAACGAATATGCGCTCCGTCCTCAACATATAAAAAACAGTACAGAGGTGATCAAAGTGTGATGCCTACGTCGGACTGTAAATGAGGATGTCGGCAAAGTAGACCACCACGAGCTTCCCCATGAAATGCCGTAAAACCTGATGGATAAATCTCATAAAGGTGTTGGGTGCATTGGATAGTCCAAAAGGCATGACCATCAACTCATACAATCCATGCTGCGTCTTAAACGCTGTCTTCCACTCATCTCCAGGCCTTATTCTGATTTGGTGATATCCGCTTTTAAGGTCGATTTTGAGAAGACCTTACAATCTATGCTGCATCTTAAACGCTGTCTTCCACTCAACTCCAGACCTTATTCTGATTTGGTGATATCCGCTTTTAAGGTCGATTTTTGAGAAGACCTTAGAACCGGACAATTGATCTAACATATCATCTAGGAGGGGGAATTGGAAACCTGTACCTCACTATAATCTTATTTATTGATCTTCTATCAACACACATGCACCAATAGACACCCTTCTTCGACACAACAAAGTAGGAACTGCACATAGCTCATACTCTCACGAATGTAACCTCTCTCTAACAACTCTAAGACTTTTCGCCGCAACTCTTCAGCTTCTTTGGGACTGAGGCGATACGCTGGTCGGTTAGGCAAACTCAACCCCAAAATAAAGTCGACCTAATGTTGAATGTCCCCCATAGGTGGCAAACCCAGAGGGAGATCTTCTGGCATAAGATCCAAAAATTCTGTTAGCATCCGCTGCACTTCTATCGGTAAATCTAGATCCTCGTCTGCCGTACTATTCCCACGAGGTAGTAGAGCATAGACCACATCTTCATGCTCAATTTTTGCTAAAAATTTGGACATTGAAAGCAGGTTGGTATTATTGACCATCGAAGCAGGAGTGGCTTCTTCCCGATGAGGCGCCAACACAACTTTCTTCCCTTTGATGCTAAGAGAATATGTATTTTTTCGCCCATCATGAACAACACTGTGATCATACTGCCAAGTTCGACCCAACAATATATGTCAAACATCTATTGACATGACATCACACCAAGCAAAATATTTCCCGCCGATTGAGAAAGATAATAAACATCCCTTATCAATGGATACCTCACTGCCTTTACTCAACCATGAAAATTTATATGGTTTGGGATGACGATCTGTCTTCAACTGCAATTTCTGGATAGCCTCTTCAGAAACTTCATTCTCACAACTACCACTGACAATGATCAATTTGCATACCTTATCGGCAACGGTGCAGGTTGTGTGAAAAATGTTAGTTCTTAACCAGTCGTCCCCTGAATCGCCTTTGGGAGTCAACAGACTTTTGCGCACTTCTGGAGTCTCATGACCATCTTCGTACAACACAACACAACTCCATCTTCATTATCGTTATATATAGGTTTTCTATCCTCCTCAATTTCGTCTACTACTTCTTCCTCAATCAGAAGATTTTTACCTGTCCGACTAGCAGCTTCCTGCAATCAGTTGCTTTATGTCCCTGCTCACTGTACCTAAAACACCTAATACCCGAGCTAGAAGTATCCCGTGGGGGCTGTTAAGTAGGACGGGGTGTTTGAGGGCGAATTGGTTGACCACCTTCACTTCTGATCACTGGTCTCCTGTTCTGCTACTTTTCCACAGTAAGTGCACGCTGGTATGCTTCAGAAATGGTCCACAGCGAGTGAAGACTGAGGACATCCTGCAGGGGCTGTCGTAATCTTCCCAAGTACAGTGCCACCAT
Source organism: Fraxinus sp. D2006-0159 (assembly GCA_903798375.1). Taxonomy (NCBI): domain Eukaryota; kingdom Viridiplantae; phylum Streptophyta; class Magnoliopsida; order Lamiales; family Oleaceae; genus Fraxinus; species Fraxinus sp. D2006-0159. The sequence continues at coordinate 2,726 of CAIGRQ010108802.1, read as the reverse complement.
ATGTTCTTCCATCTCTGACAAATCATTCTTGGCTATCAATTGACAAATCTCCTCTGTATAATCGTCAATCAATCTCGTGCCTTGCCTCAGAGAATGAAGACAAGGTTTGGGTGTAGCTGAAAGGAAGGAAGTGACCTTTCATCTTCTTCTTTATCTTCTCCCAATCAATAATTTTGGCCTTACCCTACCTACCTCGTGAACACCTCAACTGCTCCTATCATGCAGATGCTCGACCCTTGAGTTTGATAGCGACCAACCTTAATTTTACATGATTCGGAACATCCTTATATTCAAAAATTCGTTCAACTTCATTCAACCAATCAACAAATCCCTCGGCCTATAACGTACCATAAAACTCAGGTAGATCCACTCTGAAATCGAAGTCTACTTGACGATCCTCCCGACCACAGTGCTCCCAGACTCGAGCATGATTGTGATATGGGTTTTCGAAACTGGTGTCGGAATCATGACCCTTCAGTTCACGATCACCTAAATCTTGCACCGCTAGATGCTGAGTTAACTCCGAACTTGCCTATGTAAATCTTCAATCGTTGCAACCTGAACATTACGACCACCAACCATGATAGAATTGACGAAATCTCGCCCCAAGAAGATGCTGACGCTCTGATACCAACTGACGCTGGGCAGAATAGTGATTATTTTATATGCAGGTTTCAATGGACAATTAACAGGGAAGAAATAAGAAAAAAAATTAAGAAACGAGAACAATTCTTTATTAATCAAGCAATGATTCGAAAATAACCCACAAATCGGGTTAAATAGTTAGAAAATCGTAATTATCAAAATTTTACCAAAAATAGCAAAATTCCAAAAATCACACTATAAGAAAATATGAATTAAAAGAAATAATATCCTAAAAATTCGGTTCAAATCGGATTCGTAATCTATGTTTAAAATGCAACCGAAATATTACCATAAAAGGAAAAAAATTAACTAAAATTGTAAATTCAAAAGGGAAAACATCTAAATTTGCCCTTGAAATCGATGAAGACCAAGCAAATCTAGGTGACCACGATGTGTGTGCCAAAAAAAGCTTTTCGAATTGGGGTCATGAGCGCGATTATGATAACTGTAGCCAAAGTTATGGTTAAAATATCGAAACGTGTCCAAAAAGGGCCCCAATTAGGAAAGGTCGTCGATTACTTGCCATTTTCCCGTTGATCCGCCAACTCATGATACGTTAGCGCCAATAACAAGCTATCTAATAACTCGGCTTCATCTGATTCGGATCCTCCTACATCACCCATTATCGTGGTCCATGAAGAATCATATGAGGAAGACATATAGAGTGACTACCTTCAAAACATGAAGGGGAATAATAAGCTTTTTTACCCTTTTTATGAGTGAGGGCAAAGATCTTCAAGGTTTTGCCAACGCTTCAAGGTTCGAGAAAGAAGAACTTCCAAAGCGGAAGAAATTGAGCAAGCTGCCAACATCCCATCTCCTCCACCTTGACAGGGGTGAGACAAGGCTCGATTATCAAGGTCCATCGAGAGGGGAAAGGTGATGATGACTATATTTCTTTTTTTGAGAAGATCAGGATAACATTCATTTGCTCAAAATTTGTGATGCCTAAGATCCTTCTATACTATAAGAGAGATGATCCGGCAAACCATCTTATCACTTATAAAATGTAGATACGACTAATAGGTGCCTTCTTTGCGTTGAGGTGCCGAGTGTTCTACGTACCTAACCCTATCTAATTGGGCAAAAAGGTGGTACAATGCTTTACCCAAGGAGCATCAGAAGTTGGCTAGAGTTGAAGTTGTTCATCTATACCATTGTGTCCTCTAGAGTAGGAAAAACCCCAATGCAATGACTCCAAAAGAGGGTGAGACGCTGAAAATCTACTTTACAAGATAATCAACTACTAAGACATCTTAGATGCATATGCTTTCTCTGCTGTCAGTGACGATTAAACTTGAACACGTTATTGTGGATGAATGTTAGAAACAAAAATCCAACTATCTACGACCAATTAGTAGAATTGATTGAGGAAGTTATAATGGAAGATATGATTAACCACAATAGTAGAAGAGGCAAAGGACCTCCCACATTGAGGCGACGAGATCGAGGCTGCTTTCCCAATTTACAAAACTAGCAATATCATTAGAAGAGGTATCAATATGCCTATCTTACCTCAGACCAGAGTTATACTGCTATGGTGCTTAGTGTCCTTCCTCCTTCAATATTTGATGAGACAGGCCCCAACGAGTACCTAGAGGTGGAACCGAACTAGCCAACATATTATGAGGTTGGAAAAAATAGGCCCCAATTCAAGGCTCTTCGACCAATTACTACATGCTCAATCCGATGAGTTCAGCAAGGGACAATCCTCTGACGCACGAGAGATGGATCACGTCCAGTGAGAGTTGGAGATTCTCAAGCTCCGAGGCATAAGAACTAGCTTTGACATGTGATGTGAGGTAACTTCCTAAGTATAATCAGCTAGGCAGTAGGAAGTCGCGAACAAAGTACCTTGACCCAGACAAAGCAAAAGAAGGGACCCTTAAGATAAATTAAGGTAACATCGAATTACAAGTGTGAAATTTCTTAATGAAAATTTGTTCCTCGGTACTACAGCTTTTTATCTCCACTCTAAGTACAACGTTAATAATTAAGTTTCGTAACTTAACAACAAGTAGGGGTGGGCAATGGGTCGGTTCGGGTCGAATTTGGCCCAAAATCGAGACCCGATAATTCCG
>CAIGRQ010108789.1:0-12884 GCA_903798375.1 Fraxinus sp. D2006-0159 | reverse complement strand
GAATTTAGATTGGATAATAAAGAAATCAAATGGGGAGACCCCATCAGCTCTGTTTTCAAAGGGGGATTCTTGGGTTCATGGACAATAGTTGCAATTTGTGGATGTGTAATTGCTAAAATTTTAATGTTCCGTAGGTAAATAAGGAGGTAAGAAATGCAAGTTGAAAAAATTTCTCTTGTTCGATTCATCTTATGATTTGTTTTTGCATGTAAACTTGTTTAAAACTTGTGTTAAAAGATGTCAAACCACTAACCCGCTGCATTGTCCGAGTCAATGTCCGGATCGAGTTTAACAACTATGAACTATATTGTCATAATGTTGTATGTTCATTGTATTAAATAATAGGTAATAATGGCATGTTTGATCGGACTTGTACTTTTGCTTTTCGCAAAAGAACTTTCTATCGTAATTTATTTTTAAGGATTAATTTTTAAAAGAGTTTCATATTTCACAAAAAAAAAATTAGAAAAAAATTATATTGGGTTAACTTCTTCTGAAAACTCTTATAACATGAATAAAATTTTTTATAAAATTAATTGAACATGTTAAAAATAGCTTTTAAGTTTTATAAGCATTTCTTTTAACTTTTCGAGAGTCGTGTCTAACGGTGTCGACAAAAGTTAGCCGGCTATATATGGATAATACTTCAAAACTGTAAACACAAGAATTTGGGAACCCATGTGCCAATTGCTCTCCATTGACATAACATTTGTAGTATACAATTCAAAAAGAATTTTGCTACCTAAATACGTATTTCGATTAATATGAACAATGAATAGACATACTAATATTCTTCCTCATAATTACTTGTAAACTTGTCAAATAAAAACTTAGCTAAATATTTCTTAAATAGTAATAAACGAGACTAAACAGTATTTTGAATATATTTAAGTTCTATCCTATAATATTATTCAGTCCCTGTTCGGTACACATTTTTTCCTCCCAAAATGCATTTTTACATCGCATCAAGTGGGCCACCCTATATGACACGCGTGGTATTGCTTTGTGATATTTGTGGCAATTTTTCCCTTTTTGCCCTTGTTTTGTTCTTCTATGCATTTTTGTTCATTTAACAACTGTTGATTGGAAAAGGGCAATTGTGAAAATATAAAATCAAAAGATTGAAATTGATACAGTTAATAGTCAAATTCGTGTCAGATGAAATGGCGTCATTTCGTTTGCAACGATCAATTCTCTTCAACAAATGAGGACAAAATGCGCACCAAAATGGGCTCACTTCTTATCAAACTCATCATTATAATTTATCTGTCTAAGTGCATTGTACATACCAACTATGCATATCAAATACGTCTGGTAAATCCCCTAGGTTTCCAGAGTCAACCCATTTTCTACTTAGTGACAAAACATTTGGATATTTGAGATATGATTGCCAACAGCTGCTGAAAAATACCAACCATGTCAAAACAGGGACTTTAATACAAGCTTGCAAAGAACATTTGGCTACCATGGTTTATTTTATTTTATTTTTTGAATTTGATCATTATCAAACTCTATTTCCATATGCAGAAAATGTTTCTATAAAATTATCTCTATATTATTCTTATAAAAGTACATTAATTATTTCCCAAAAATGAAAAAAAAAATATAAAATACTTACCACCGAAAATAATAAAATCGCTAAAGGTTTGTTCTCTTTATCGTTTTAAAACCATTTTTCAGTTTTCAGTTTTTGAAAACACTGAAAACATGTTTACTTATCTATTTTCAGAAACGAATTTTCAAAAACGAGTTTAAAATTTTAAAAAGAAAAAAAACAAGGGAAAACTCTAAAAAAAAGTCCTTTTTGACTTTTTTCGGTTAAAATCAAGTCAAAATTTATTTTTTTATTTTTGAAAATAATTTTTCAAAAGGATAAATAGAACGTGTTTTCATCAATCGTAAAACGGATACTCAAAAAAGAAATGTTATATTTACACACTTGGTATACAATCTCCTACACAACCCTCTCACATTGTGGACCCCACACACATGTGAGAGTGTTGTGTAGGAGATTGTGTACCAAGTGTGTACAAATAGTAATTTTGTACTAAAATACAAAACTGAAGAGAACCTAAATGCTTGGATTTTTGCAATTGGGTTGTCGTCTTGCATCCAAAAATGGGAATCTTTGTGAGTATCGAGCCCAAGAATTGACTGAAAAGAGCACTGCTTATACATGCCGGGCCCACGTTTGCGTCCACCATTTTTAATCATTTAAGCAAGGAAAAAAACTCATAGTGGGAGTAGGTGGGATTGGATCACTTTCATTAAAAAATATATCCTATGGCTAGCAACAGTGCGCACAGTTGTTGAACCATAAAAACTTTAGTACAGCTCATGGGATGGACATTAAAAAAAAATAAAAATTGCATAATAAGAAGAACCCTGCTTCAAACCCGGGCGCCCCCCTGTGAAGGGTGATTTACCCTAATAAGAATCTTTTTTGTTGCCAATTGAAAATTCAGTCTTGAAAAGAAACCCGGCCTATATAAAGCGTTTGACACTGATGATTTATCACTTAACAAGTGTAACATAGCTGTACAGCAAACCAGTTAACCAAAAATGGCAGATCCAAATCCACTACTCCAGCGAAGAGAGTATGAGGACCCAAAACTCGAGAAACAGCTACCATCCTTAGATGACACAATCGAACAGTGCATCGGAAACTTCGGATGGGGACAGTTCTTCCAAGCCACCCTTGTATCCTTCGCCTGGTTTTTCGATGCGCAACAAACATTCATCAGTGTTTTTACTGATGCTGAGCCAAAATGGCACTGCACATCACCGAGCAATTCCACATGCAAAAATATCTGTGGAATCTCTAGGGATTCTTGGGACTGGGATTTGCCTGCTCACACATCCATCATCTCGGAGTGGTCCCTTGAGTGTGCTGGCTCGATCATCACTGGCCTCCCGGCATCTTCGTTCTTTTTGGGCTGCCTTGCCGGTGGATTCGTCCTTGCAACCCTAGCGGATTCCTCTTTAGGCCGGAAGAACATGCTTGTTATATCTTGCATGTTCATGTCTCTAACCGGAATCTTTACCGCGCTCTCCACCAACGTATGGATGTATACAGCGTTGAGATTTATCAGTGGTTTTGGCAGGGCAACAATTGGAACCTGTGCTCTTGTTCTTTCGACAGAGCTTGTTGGGAAAAAATGGAGAGGAAATGTTGGGATCGTAGGATTCATCTGTTTTACTCTTGGGTTTCTTTCCTTACCGGGGGTGGCTTATCTGATCAGAGGTTTCTCATGGAGACTTCTCTACCTGTGGACTTGCGTTCCATCTGCCTTTTACTCAGTCTTCTTGTATTTTCTTGTTCGTGAATCTCCCCGATGGCTTTACGTCAAGGGTCGGAAGGAAGAATTTGCAGAAACACTGAGAAGCATTGCTGCACCGGCTAACCGGAGCAGCTTAACCCAAAGCTTCTTCGGCAGGTGCGTCGAGTGGGAGGAGGAATCTCAAGAAACTGACTTATACTCCGCGATGAAGATCTTGTTGCAAAAATCTTGGGCTTTCCAGCGACTAGTGGCGGTTATGGTGGTTGCCTTTGGAGTCGGAATGATCTATTACGGCATGCCATTAGGCCTTGGCAACTTGGATTTTGATCTATACTGGAGTGTCACATTAAACGCATTGTCTGAATTTCCAGCTTCATTTCTAACCTTCTTTCTTTTAGAAAAACTAGACCGGAAGGTTTCAGTACTGGGATTGGCTCTATTGAGTGGAATTTGCAGTGTAGCATGCGTGTTGGTTAGGTGGAAGGTGATGCAAATCGGATTGGAGCTGGTGTCATTTTTCAGCGCGTGCGCTGCATTCGACGTGGTGTTGATTTATACTTTGGAGTTGTTTCCGACTTGCGTGAGGAACTCAGCGGTGTCGATGGTGAGGCAGGCGCTGGTGCTTGGAGGTGTTTTCAGCCCGGTTCTGGTGGCTGCCGGTAGAAAGAACGGACTGCTATCGTATGGAGTGTTCGGCGTAACAATAAGCGTATGCGGGTTTTTCGTGGCATGCCTGCCGGAAACAAGGGGAAGAACATTTTGCGACACCATCGACCAAGAGGAGCGCAATAATGATGCGATCAACAATGGAGTCGATAATGTATAAATGATTAAATGCTTCATTTCGTATTGTGAACTAGTGTTATGCACAAGAATTTAGCGTCAAATTTTTAGTATATTTTAATAATAATTATTGAAATATGTAATCGAAAAATTGATAAAAATTATTAATTTCATTAAATTTATGAGTCGTAAAAAAATGGTACCAAATGTGCTAAACGACTCAAGAAAAACACATGATTTCAAGTGATGTTGCCCAACTTATAGGATTGTTTCATGATATTTGTCGGCCAATTCCTATTTGATAAACTATCATAGACAACTTGCGTTTTTATTTCAATTATACCACTTCGTCGATCGTTGTCATGAGAGCTTGCGCCATTTTCCACGTTACGATTTTTGGTGAAGCTACAAAAGTTGATTAAAACGTCTAAACCAACAATTAATTTTAATCGCACATTTCATGGATTAACAACATTTTAATTATACATTTCATAGATTTTTAATAAAATTTACTAAAAATCATGTTTAAAATTCGGAAAGAAAATATAAATTTAGTTTTTTGCTTAATTCTTACGTCTAACATAGCTTTTAAATCTAGACGTAGGTTGGATATCATCTAATTTTTTCTCTACAACGTTAGTTCGCATTACAGAGGATTTTTTTTTTTTAAATACGATATATTTTTGCTTATGTCTCACTGCATTTTAAGCAATCCTATGCTGTTTGCAAATTCAAAACTGTTCCCAATAAGAATTACTATAGACAAATGGCTTCTATAAGACAAGCGGGCAAGAAAATTTTAAATACACACTTCAAACTGATAAACCCAGAAACATGTTCTCATGTCTGTATACAGTTCAAAACAGTGACCTTATTTATAAACCTGAACTAACCTCCAGAGCATCCAATTAATTCCTCATTTATTTGCTATAAAAATCACGTGGCCGACTTTGACACTGACTCTCAGTTGTCAGTTTACATGTAGTAGTTACAAATACAGCAGTTTTGAGTCAGCAAGGATCGCCCGTCCTTAGAAGACGTGATTGAATGGAGAATCGGGAACTGTCGGTGGACTCAGTTATTTCAAGTTCCTGTTGGGTATATTATATCGATAATGTGCATATTATATTNCGTCCTTAGAAGACGTGATTGAATGGAGAATCGGGAACTGTCGGTGGACTCAGTTATTTCAAGTTCCTGTTGGGTATATTATATCGATAATGTGCATATTATATTCACAAAAACATACTTTTTATATGCGTGAAATCGAAACATAATTCGACTTATCAAAATAGTTAAAAGACAACTTAAGAATATATGAATATATACTCGTTACTTTCCTTTTTTAAATGAAAGCATGTCATTGAACCTTGCAATATAAACATATACACAAGGTTAGTCAATTTTTGAAATCAAAATAAATAAAATCAGAAATGGATATATAAGAAAATAAGCGATGCTAGTGATGACTGATGCGATTGGCCGAGGCAAGTGTTGAACATTTTTTCCTTAAGATGGATTTGCCCTGAATCGGTGCTAACGATTTTCTGGCAACCATCTCCCAAGATACAATGATCACGTAAGTCATAGGAGCACTCCAAATGACTTAGACCAACGAATACGAACAAAATTCTCTTTTTACCGAACTTATGAATTTATGCAAAGAAATCACTTTGATGAAGTGTTTTATGCAATATAACATGTAACAAATGATATGGAATGATAAATACACGCCCAAGGGGTCTTATATATAGAGAACGAGGAGTTGTGAATGAAGTGTCGCGCTCTAAACTCAGCAACTCTTGTGAAAGGTCGCACCATTCACTGTCGCTAGCCTGTTGCCTACACGTCGCTCGACCGAAAATAACAAAGACTCTGTCGCTAGCCTGTCACTCGAGCGATAGTCCAACATCAGGTTAACAACACACTAAGGCAAATTTCCAACAGTTTCTTCTATTTTCTTCCTAAATTTGGACCGCAATTTTTCATTCATTCGAAATTGATTTGGAGATTCCAAATATATCACGATGATCTACTCGGCGAGTAGAACAAGTTGATCTATTTATATTTGTAATTTGACCATCAAATCAAGTCTGAATATTTGGACGAAATTGACACGAAATTCATTTTTCCAAGTTTTTGTTTTTGACGCTTAACCATGTTTTTTTATCTTCTAAACCAATTTTCAACAGTTCCAAGCCACCCTTGTATCCTTTGCCTGGCTTTTCGATGCACAACAGACCTTTATATGTGTTTTTACTGATGCTGAGCCAACATGGAATTGCACTTCACCCAGTAATACAACGTGCAAAAATATCTGCCAAATTCCAAGAGAATCATGGAACAAGGATTTTCCCGTTCGCACTTCCATTATCTCCGAGTGGTCCCTGGAGTATTCTGTCTCCATCATCACCAGCCTTCTAGCATCATCCTTTCATATGAAAAGACACTTAACATCATCCTATTGGATGAAAAGACACGCGACCTCATTCTTATGGTCAATGCGTCTTCTCTTATGTGTTGTTCCATCAATCATATGTTGAGACATTAATATCTTTGAAAGTAGCCACCCTATAGCCTATGACTAATGTCTAAAAAGTAGACTAGCAATAAGAGGCTAATTGCCTCGAATTTACTATGTAGAAGGTTACATCATCTCATTTAGACCATGGGGGTTGGTCTCTATAGGCACCTTGGCTAGGGTGATGCATCACTTTGACTACATCAATACATGGCTTCGATTCGATTAGGTAGGATAGTGGTGTGGAGTGCGGGCTTGATTAAGTTTGCTAACTGGTTGCTACGTGACCCTTTGTTTGGAACTTCATTAGAGAGACATAGTAATACCCATTTTTCTTAAAAAAATGAGTTTTGTAATTCCGAATGTGCGGTTAGAAAAGTAGAATTTTTTCTATTTTTACGTGTAAAATTATTTTATTAGAAAAATGTGTAATTGAAAATTGAATTTTTAAAGAATGGGGTCAAACAAAGGATAAATTTGTAAAATGAAATAGTGTTCAAAATTTTGAAAAATAAAAAAATAGATTTAATATGTAAAAGGTTGCTTATTGCTGGTTTGGCATAACCTAAAAAATAGTTAAAAAATTAAGGTCATAGTTAACAAATAATCTTAATCAAACATTGTACGAGATCCTCGACTTTTATTATTTTTTCAACCATATATGATTAACTTTTGCAAAAACTTCTAATTTTTTTTTTTATCAAAAACCTTTTCAAACAATCCTAGCCCTTGTTTGGTGGGAAATAAAATTAAGATTTTAATATAAATCAAAGTCAATTACTAATTTCAACCAAATATTTCATGGACCTCAATTTTTCAACCGCCCATTTCATTAACTTTTTCAAATTTTGCTAAAAAATTGAATTGAATTTATATCAAATAAGGGCTTAATATAATTAAATAGAGTAATTTGTTATTTTAAATTTTACAAGGAGGTAATATATAAAATATAAATCTCACAACATAAGTAAAGTGCAAATATAATCCACATGTAGGGTTTACTTTGTAAATTTTCTTTTTATTTGATCACTTGCCTCCTTAAAATTGAACCAAAAAGGAAGTTTTCATAAAATTAATTAAATAAATAAAATGGAAGATTTCATAAGTAAGATGTTTAGTTTTTCCAATTTCAAATTTAAGAGGTTATGTTTAAAATCTCAAATTTCAGAGTTTTAAAAATTTTATTTATAAATTAATTAATTAAACATATATTTTATTAATTAAATATATTAAGGTCACAATTTCATATAATTTGGTCACAAATTCAATATAATTGGTTACATATTATTAATTTGTCACAAATCACAATTTCAATATGTCACAAATTATTTTACGGTCACAATTCAAAATTTTTAAAAGTCATAATTTGTTCATCGGTCACAAATCAAAAACTTATACGTCACAATTTATTCATCAGTCACAAATCTACCAAATTCATAAGTCACATATTATTCATTGGTCATAAGTCACAAATTTTATATGTCACAAAATATTTTACGGTCACAATTCAAAAATTTCATAGGTCACAATTGATAAGTGTGTTTTTGCACACTTATTTAATACCTAAACAATTTAATTATTGATTAAAATGAGTGAACTTGTACTCACAATTGTGTAACATTTGCTTTTATAGGCAAAAAATCACCAAAAGAAATAGAACAATGCAGAATGAGGAAAAAAAGGACTAAAAGTGTGCACAAATTGTGAAATTGGGGACCAAAGTGAATAAGTCAAGAAGTTGAAGGATCTTGAATGCAATTCATGAAGGGCATAATTGATATGAAGATTAAAATTTGAGGACCAGATTTTACATGATCAAAGTTGAGGGACTTTGTGTGCAATTATTTGGAGGACTAAGGTGGACAAAAGAAAGAAAAAGAAGAAAAAAAGGCATGCGCGCGCGTGCAGGCTTAATTTGGTGCCCGCACGAAAAGGGGTTTTTAATAGATCGAGACCAAAAGGGTTGCATTGTGCGCGCGCGGCAAGAATGCATGTGCGCGCGCGCCGCTTTCCAGCTGGGCAAATTTTGCGTGTTTCGTGAAAAAATCGGGATTTCTTCTGCAATTTCACTGGAACCGATTTTGGGGCTTTAAATACCATCTTTCTCTTCAATTCTAGTGCAAGCAAGGGAGAAGAGAACACTTCAAGAGTATTTTTCTTTTTCTTTCTTCTTTCTTTTTCTCTTTCAATTTCTTGATGCTTTGGGAGCAACAAATAGCACAAGGAGATTACATCTAAGGATTTGGATAAATATTTGAGATGTCAAAATCAAGCTTCAAAAATGGATTTTTTCTATAACTTTGTATTCTCCCAATTATTTTTCCACATTTGTAATGTATTGTATAAAAATTCTCATTTTTATCATTTCTATAATATGGGCTAATTGATTGCGTTGGGATTTGTCGTTTTAGTTTATCCTAACTTTTAATTAATTTTAATATTTGCTCTTTAATATTATGTTATTTATTTTCACGTGTTTCTACTATTATTATTATTGCATTTTCATTTATTTGGCCAATGAATGATTGTGTTTAGTGATTTGTAATCGACATATAGTAGGTTAAACCAATCAATTATGATTAATTTTGCTCGAGAGAGGTAATTAATTAAAATTGGAAAATCGAGTCTAACTTCATAAATAAGTAATTTATTAATTGGCTTGTGGAGAAATTAATTAGGCGACGATTAAACGAAACTACGAATCCCAACCACATTTCCCTCCAAAATTTCCAAGTGTGTTATGTTTTTATATTTTGTAGATTTTAGTTATTTCAAATCTATGTCTTTATTGTGTGTTTGTTCCCGTTTGTTGTTAGAATTAAAAATTGATTAGAATTGCATAATCGAAAGTATACATTCCTCGAGATATTGACAATCAGGACTCAAAAGTCCACTTTATTACTTGAACGCGACCCGTGCACTTGCGGTGTATATTATTTTAGCGAACAACAATTTATTCATCGGTCACAAATCAAAAATTAAAATGTCTCAAAACACCAATATTGTAAGTCACAACTTAACAAACAGTCACAAATTGTCAAATTATCGATCACAAATTAATAGTTTTTAGGCCACACATTATTTTTTTGATCACATTTTATCTTTTTCACTGGTCACAAATTAACTAATTTAATGGTCACAATCAACCAAATAATTTGTGACCACAACCAACATTTGTGACCACTACTGCACCACTCCATCCGGAAGCATCACTGTCGCTGCCATAACCACCACCTCGACAGACTCGTCACCACCATCACGTCTCACCAACACCACCATCACCAAGATCCACCGCCACCAAAAAACCCACAACCACAATCACATCTTACATGACCTCCGCCACCATTGGATCCAACAAAGTCACCATTACCTAAACACCACCACAACCACAACCGCCACCCACCAACAGAAAACACACCTAAAATTAACATTAGATCTCCAAGCTGTAGGTCCTAGCCACGGCACACAGCAGATCTCGACAAAGAGGCAAACATCCCGAAAATAAGCACCACCACCATCGCAGCAGTTTCGGCACACACGGGGCACAGATGAGAACATTCCGAAAATACTCCATTGTAGTCGTCGTCAACAAAAATGACCACCACCGCCACTACTAGATCTAATAAAACCACTCCGTCTCCGTCGCCGTCACCTTGGCACCACCACCAAATCTAACCAGCCACAACAACCATGACAAGAGAGAAGCACAGGAGAAAGAGAATAATGTAAACTTATACGGCACATAGGCGAACCGTCTGAAATTACTCAGTCTCCGTCGCCGTCACCATCACGAAGACCAACCAGCCACCAACAACAGCATGGCACCGCTGCCCTTTCCACGCCGCCAACACCACGAGAGAGAGTGGGGGAGGGAGGTTGAAACTCAAACGAGAAATTAAGGATATAAAATCAAGGCGATGCGAGGCGATGTGGGGGTTGGGTGTATATAAATTAATTTTTAGTTTTATAATATTATTATTAATATTGAAAGATGAAAAATTATCTGATTTTTTAAAAGAAATTCTTTAAATCTGAAATTTGGAATTGAATGTGTGTTTGAGCCACATTGTTTTGGAAGAATGTATTCTGAAATTGTAGATTAATAGAGAATATGTGGTTGAAAAAAGAAATGTTATTGATATGATGGAAAATATTATTTTATCGAAAAATGCGTGGTTGAAAATGAGTTGAATAATGAAAATGAAAATTTTAATGTACACCAAACATGGGCTAAACCTTTGAAATTCTGGTTGTATGTAATTTCCACTAAATAAAAACCATAATAGGCTTGATTTTCTCATTATGTTTAGGGAAAAATTCATAAATCCCACCGTTTTCAGCGACTACTCCGATTCTAGTGAATATTTCGATTACCGTTCCACCGTCAATTTATTCTAGCGATTGCTCCGATTCCGACAATTGTTCCAACTCCGACGAATATTCCAACAACAACTCGGGTCACAAGTCACAAGTCACAAGTCACAAGTCACAATCCATTGTTGTTTGTTTATAATGATTGATAACGTGATAAGGCTCATGTCTCACATTTTTTGTTAATAGTCACGTGTTATTTTCAAATGGTCTCAGCATAGGTCACAGAATATATTGCACATGGCTCACGATTTTGTTCATAGTCACGTGTTATTTTCAAATGGCCACATCACATGTCACATAATATTTTTGCACATGGTTCAGGTTCTTGTTGATAGTCACATGTTTATTTCAAATGGTCACAACACATGTTACATAATATTTTTGCAAATGGCTCTGATTTTTGTTGGTAGTCATAGCATAGGTCATAGAATATTTTGCACATGGCTCAGGTCACAGCATAGGTCACAACACATGGCTCAAATCACATCATTGGTCACATAAACTATACAACACCACCACCATTGTCTTACATGCCCTAACCCTACTCCGCTGTTGCTACCACAGCCGGCAACTCACCACAACCACCATCACTAACGTCGCCAACACAGCCACACCATAAGCGTCGCCAATGCCGTCAACACAGCGTAACCCATACTCCACCATCCTGCGGTGCCAACACCATCAACACCAATGGCGCCTTTACCACCATCCACCTTAAACACCGTCAACACCACCACAAGACCACATTTGCACCAACGATTCGCACCGCCACCAACGATTTGCACTACAAATTCGCCGGAACCGTTTCACCAATGCACCTTGTAATACCCACACACAAATACAGATTCGCACCGCCACCAATGATCAACCTAACCACAGTTCATGTGCGATGGAATCCATCAGATCGTCCTCCTCCTCACCAACAAAATCACCATTTTCACTACAAAACACCACACCGTCGGAACCACATGCATAGCTGCCACCGCCACCACTTAAGACACCACACCAAACCCACGCTAGATCTAGCCCAACCGCGCGGATTCACCCTGCATCAGTCTTCGAGCATCGTGAAGCTGCCAATCCACCACCAACTCACCGCCAAACTCAATAAAACCCACCCCAAACTGCCGATTAACCACTAATGATCAAAACCAAAAAATAAAATAAAAAATAAATATAGGCAGGAGATCGCCGGGGAGAGGAGAGGAGATGACGGTGGTGGGATGGAATGGAGAGGAGATCGTCGGGGAGAGGAGATGATATGACTGCTGGAGTGAAAATTGGAGGGCGACTGTCGAGTTTGGCAGTGAGTGGTTGTTTTGAACTGATGAGGCTGCGGACACTTGTTGTTTCAGATCGATGCCATGCGGTGGTGGCGCCATGAGTATCGCGCCCCGATCTCCAGCAGTATCTCCTACGAGCGCAGTAGTGATGGTGGCCAGAGAAAGAGAGATAGCTAGGGGGTGAGGGAGTTATCTGAAATGGAAAATCTGAGAAATTAAGGATTTACGGTATGGGTAGGGTGAGTGAGTGAGGTGGGGTGCGTGGGGGTGTATATAAATTAATTTTTATAATATTATTAGTAATATTTAATTAAATATAAAAAAAATTGTATCTATATATAAAATATTTGATTTATGAAAAAATAAGGGTAATTGGCGCAAAACGTCCCTACCTATGACAGGCTTTGTGGAAAACATCCTTACATTTGATTTTTTGGTGCATAACGTCCCTACCTTTGTATTTTCTTGCGCAAAACGTCTTTTTCACCAATTTTTAACATAAAATGACGATTATACCTTCCTATATAAATAAAACAAAAAAAGAAAAATAAAAAATAAATTGCAATCTGCTCCAAAACATTTTAAAAAGTGCAAAGCAGTCCAAATAAATTATTAAAATATTAAAAATTATCAAAAATAAAA
>CAIGRQ010108779.1:0-15946 GCA_903798375.1 Fraxinus sp. D2006-0159 | reverse complement strand
AAATGTTTAAAAATAAAATGGCTTGTTTGTTATAATCAAAACATTAAGGTTATAATGAACCATAGGTTAACACTACGCACATTCCACACCCGATATCAACTACCGCATCGCCAGCTTTGCCCGTCACAACACCTTCAAAAGCGCCGAGCTAAAATAAAAAAAGCTTAAGCTCGGTTCGAGCTTTTTTGGGCCGAGCCGAGCAGAGCGAAGCCCAGTCAAAAAAAATTAGGCTCGACCCGAGCCTTTGCTGGCCAAGCCGGCTTTGGTTTTTCGCTTTTTTTTTAAAATAATGTAAAAGGCTTTGCTGCTTTTGCAAGCAGCTAGAAATAGCTGCCTTTGCAGGCATCGGGCCGATGCCCCTAAATGGGGCTCGGCCCGAGCCTCGACTCGGTGTAACTGAGCCCGAGCCCAAGAGCTTTTTTGCCACTGCTAACCGTGGCACAATCTAACTTTCCATCTAATTCTCCTATACCTAACACCTGAATCCAACGACCCACACGAACACCCAGCCACCTTCAACAGTATCATGTAGAGGCTTCTTTGCCTACTCACTCCCTACCAACGTCTCACTCGATTGCAAATGGGTCTACAAGATCAAATTCAACCATGTGACACTGTTGAGCGATATAAAGCATGCATGGTTGCAAAAGGTTATAGTCATATTGAAAGCTTTGATTATCGTGAGACTTTTGTCCTTGTTGCCAAGCTTGTTACTGTACGCCTACTCCTAGCTGTTGCATCTTCCATGAATTGGCACCTTCGACAACTGGATGTTAGCAATGCTTTCCTACACGGCTATTTGGAGGAAGAGGTTTACATATTGTTGCTTCCTGGTTTCAAACAAAAGCGAGAGACACGTGTATGCAAGCTTCACAAATCTTTATATGGACTTAAGCAAGTTTCTCCTCAATGGTTCATCAAGCTCTCCAAAGTCCTCACCGTTGCACACTTCATACAATCCAAATCAGATCATTTATTATTCGTCTGACACCATGGTACTTCCTTTACTGCTCTCCTTGTCTATGTGGATGACATCATTCTGACAGGCAATAATCTACAAGAAATTGATAGAATTAAAGCTCGTATCATGTAACAATTTAAGCTTAAGGATCTTGGTAACTTGAAATATTTTCTAGATATAGAGATATCTTGATCCAAAAGAGGAATTTTTATTTCACAAAGGAACTATGCACTTGAAATATTAGAAGATATAGGGTTCTTAGCAGTGAAGCCTGCCAATTCTCCAATGGAGCAAAATTTATCTCTTAGTAAGGAAGAAGGTGATTGCATTGAAAATCGCTCTTCTTATCAAATACTTATTGGGTGATTGATTTACTTGACCAGTACAAGGCCATAATTGGTTTATGTCGTTCATATTCTCAGTCAATTCATGGATAACCCTCGAGTTCCACAACTGGAAGTAGCACAACGAGTTCTACGCTACATCAAGAATACACTCAGACAAGGTATCTTTCTCTCATCCACAAGTTCACTGCAATTGAATACTTTTTGTCATGCGGATTGGGCTCGATGTCGAGTCGCAAGAAAGTCAACTACAGGCTATTGTGTTTTTCTTGGACATTCTCTCATTTTTTTGGAAAACCAAAAAGTAATCCACTATCTCCTGCTCAAGTGTAGAGTCAAATTCTGTGAGATCACCTGGCTCCAAAACATTTTGCATGATCTTGGAATAAAGCATCCATAGCTGGTTAAGTTATTTTGTGATAGTCAAAACGTCATCACCTTTCATTATTATTGTGGAAAACGTCTTTACCTTTCATTTTTTTTTATTTATTTATTTTTATTTATTTTCACCCATATTTTCACATTTCATTGTGCAAAAGGTTTTTTTCATCCATTTTCTCAATTAAAAGTTGTGAAATAACGAATATACCATTTTATTTAAATAAAACAAAAAAAAATTAATTGCAATCATATTTCCAATTTTTTTATAAAAAGTGCAAACGAATTTCAAATAAATTATTAAAATGGTAACTAGCACATAATGTCAATATATTTCATCATTATTATGAAAATCGTCCATACCTTTTATTTTATTTTTGACATTTTCACCCTTAATTAGACATTTTATTGCGTAAATTGTCATTTTTATCTATTTTCATCAAATTTCTCAATTAAAATAAGTGAAATAATGAATATACCCTTTTATTTAATTTTTTTTTTTAGAAAAGAAGAAAAATAATGATAACTAATTTTAAAATTTCTAATTTTTTTAATCATTTATTTGGGGTTTGTTTGCACTTTTTTTTTTAAAAAATGATAATAATTTATAATTTTTTAACAATTATTTAAACTCAATTGCACTTTTTAATTTCTATTTTTTATAATTTATTTGGGATTTGTTTACACTTTTTTTTAAAAAAAAAAATTAATTTCTAATTTTTTTAATAATTTATTTGAAACTTGTTTGCACTTTTTAAAAAAATAAAATTGGAACTACGATTATAATTAGTTCTTTATTTTTTAAAATTTAAATAGTATGGTATATTCATCATTTTATTACTTTTTATTGAGAAATTAGATAAAAATATATTGAAAAGATGGTTTGCGTAATCAAAAGTGTAATTAAAGATAAAATGCAAAAATTAAAAAAAAAAATGTATGAACATTTATCATAATAATATTAAAAGATAGAATCATTGTGCTAATTACCCTTTTAATAATTTATTTAAAACTCATTTGCACTATAAAAAAATGGAACTATGATTGCAATTATTTTTTTTCTTTTTCTTTTTGTTTCATTTAAACAAAAATGGATATTCGTCATTTCACAACTTTTAATTGAGAAAATAAATGAAAATGCCTTTTATACAATGAAAGGTGAAAAAATGTGAAAATGTCAAAAAATGAATGACGAGAATATTTCCCACCATAATAATTAAAGGTAAAGACATTATAGGCTAATTACTCTTAATTTATTTATATAACAATTTTATTGTAATAAAATAGTGGAAGAGGCAGGCACGCAGATAATAATGATTATGCCTTTCTTCTTTTCCCTCTTTACGGATGCGGGTAGGAAGTGCTAAGGCCATCTCCAAAGTTGCACCAAATTTTGTATCATTTTGCACCAAATTGCACCAAATCTTGCACCAATTGCATCAAACTAAAATTCAACTCCAACCATTACACAAAATCTTACACCAAATGAACAGTATTTAATCATTTTCTTCTATTTCTTTCTTCTTCGTAATTTCTTTCTTCGAAATATTAATTATTTATTCATTTTATAAATATATAAATTACTAAATAAATAATTATGCGAAATTAAAAAAAATATTAAATTCATTAAATAAATATATTATTAAAACAATGTACAATTAAAACATATTAAATTACTAAATACGAACTTGTTTAATGTAGGTATGTGGTTATTATTAAATATTTTATATTTACTATAAATAATCATATTAGTTATATTTTAAATTTTTTTATTCTTATTTTAATTAATTTGGTAATTATTATTTTTAACATTTCTATTTAATTTCAATGCAAATAATAATACTAAAAATATCATTTATAATAACAATAATAATAATATTGAAAATTATATAACCAAATGACACAAATAACCCCCATCAAACTTTTGGCAAAGTAAATGAAAAGGCAAAATTGACTTAACTAAAATGACACAAATACCCTCAAATCAAATTTTTGGCTAAGTAAATGAAGGGCAAAATTGACTTTGCAAATTTTGGTGCAAAGGGTCTTGCATTGGAGATGGCCTAACAACTCGAAAAGCTGGAAACTACGATTCAAGACATTAAACAATCATTAATGCTCAAGCATTCAGAATAAAATGACATAAACAAACTATTTTTTAGTTAAATAAAGCTATGACAGACTCAATTCAAAGCTAATAACATAAAACTGCTGATGAGTTGGTAAAGAATTCTTACAAATACAAATAGAGAATATTAGTAAAGTGCTAATTTCATTTATGCGAGCCTGGAGAAAGAATCATGAGGCAGAGGTTGAAGGGATTAATATGAAGCGTTGAGCTCCTGCCAAAGGGAAGCTCGAGCCTGTCCACTATCATTAGAAAAAGACAGACGTTGCTTAACAGAAAAAATTGCTTTGGTAAATATGAATTATTCGCATGACGATGCCGTAATGCAAGTTCGCCCAATTGGTTGCTCCATGCAGGACTGCAAACTAAATCTCATAATATACCGTACATTTAGGATTTATACAAAGGCATGAAGATTGGAAGCGTCCTCACTTCTATAATTTCTGACTACCACCTTCAGCAGGTTCGACTACTTCAGCTTCAGTGGTTTCTGGGACATGCGAAGAGGGGTTTACTTGCTGTGCAGATGTTCCCCATCTGCCTGAAAGAGCCATGCCCATCATTTCATAGATCTTCCCTCCAAGCTGAGCTGGACTCTCAGGCTGCAGCCAAATAAAGGCCATTAAATATACAACATAATAATTATTTGATCACTCAAGGAAAGTAAAACAATCTAATCTAATTATAAAATGCATCTCTTGCCCAGAACTCATGATAGTGCAAATTAAATTTCAGTGTCAGTAATTAAGGAGCCAAAACACAATTCGCCTCAACTCACGTCTTGCAGCCAGTGTTTTTGTCCTAGAATTTTAAAATAGAGGCACAAACTATAAGCACAGGAAATAGACAAGGGTGTGATTGAAACTCACAGTGAAACCACTCGAAACTAATGCTGCATCATACAAAAGATCAACAGCCCTCAAGGCTTCCTCATCATTAGGACTACTCTTGCATGCAGCCTGCAAGATACATAAAAAGGAAAATTGGGTTAAGACAAATATTATAAAGAGGGTATTATAGCTATTCATTCAAGTGACAGTACATTTAAGGTTTGGATGATTGGATGATTCGGATTGATCTCAAAAACTCTCCTGCCTTTCATAAATTCGAGGCTTGATGTATCACCAACTGTTTGTGCCTTCATCAGCCTACAAGAAGTTCAGATAATATTGAGATTCAATTGCAAAAAAATCAATCTTCGGAATCTGAAAGAATTAAAAGCTTCACCTCTCCATGTTAGCAGACCAACCAAACTTCCCAGAAGCAAGTACACATGGTGATGTGCTCAAACGATTTGAGATTTGAACACTGGCAACTTTGTCGCCAAGGTGTTTCTTTATCCACTCACAGGTTTGACCAAACTCCTGCTTTATCTCCTTTTCCTTCTCTTCATTTTTATCGCCTACAAAATTTATAAAATAGGGTGTCAAGAACACTAGAGATCAATGTCCTGCAACAGCACATATTGAAGAAAGAGAACTCAACTCCAACAACCCATCTGGACACAGCCTCAATCATGAACTAGATCATTGGCTTCAACCACTTTTCAAAGAACATATCATGGCTGTCACCACAATTGTACAATTGTATAGTTGTCTATTCATTTTCTAAAGACCATAAAATCAATCTTACATTATTTCATGTGTGTGGATATCTTATTGAATCTCTTAAAAGACTCGTTCTCCATTGAATTTTTGACAGTGGATTATAGTAACATCTCAGGCTGTGAAGACGCATCTAATGGTTCACACTAGCTGATCTTTGCCATAATAGCACTTTGCCTATATATGAATATTCTTGTATAGACTATATTTCAGTGTTTCTGTCGAAACTTGTAAACAATTCATTTCAAGATTCGGAATGCTTTAGTCGCATTATATCACGATTTGAATGCTCAACTGACAGCCATCATTTACAATACCAGACTTTCGAACCAAATAATCATGCCACCAAACTGAATCATTAGATCTATGATCACAAAGCAGGCATTCTTACGCGAAGTGACGAGAATGGTTCACTATCATGCTATTTCGAAACAATTTGTACACATAAGGTTCCAATTCCCACGAAAGCAATCCTTAGTTGCTGTAACATTACTTAGAACCACTACCAGGTAGGAGCTAAAGACATGATGTTACTGTTTATTTTTCAAATATTTTCCCTCATTATATGACGGGTGAAAAAGCCATGTGTTTCCAAAACCTTTGGCTGTTAATAGCTGCAACAGTAATATGGGAAAGAATTGAGAAGCAGTTTGAATTGGGAAGTTAATATTAACATGGGGCCAAAAGTAAAAGGTAATAAAATATCCAATTAAGACCACAGGAAGTAATTAACAAATAAAATGACAAAGTTCCAATAAACTAACCCAGATCTAGATCTTCTTTGCTAATGTCGACAAAGTTTTTCTCCTTGTACGATTTAAGGTTTTGGATGGCAACCTCGTCAATAGGATCCACTAGAAATAGTACCTGCATGAAGAAAAATACATAAGTTATGAATCAGGAAAAAAATATAGTCGATGAGGAATTAATTGTAGTCAGCAAAGAATGCATACTTCAATATCCTTTTCAAAAAGTTTCTCCAGAAATGGTGCATTCTTTGCACTTGTTACACTCTCAGCAGCAATATAATAAATATCTTTCTGATCAGGTTTCATGTTCTCAACATACTCATCAAAGCTGATCATATCTTCCTCACTTTGAGAGGAAAAAAATCGTAGCAGTGGAGCAATGCGCTTGTGATTCTCACGATCTTCAATGCATCCCAACTTTAGGTGTTTGCCAAAATTCTCCCAGAACCTTGCATAATCCTGTACAGAAAGCACCATGAAGACTACTAGAAAAGAAGAAACTGCCCCCATCAAAAAGGACAGGTGAAATCTTCTAGACTTCAAAAAATGATAAGAGAAACAACGTAATAAAGTAGAAACATACGTCTCTGTTCTCACTCATAGTTATGCCCAGGATCATGTCGAATGCCTTACGAACCAAACGCTTCCTCATAATGCGCACCTTAAATGAGCAAACAAAGAATAGTCAGAACAATGACTAGAATAGGAAAGCAGTGCAGTACCTCAAAACAAACAACCATTTAGCTCGTAGTCTTACAATGCGACTTTCTTGAAGAATTTCTCGTGAGACGTTCAATGGAAGATCATTCGAGTCAACAACACCTTTGATAAAGCTTAAATATCGAGGGAACTATTCCATACACAAAAGAAATGGCAAACAGTTATCAATAGTTTTGAGGATTAATGTAATAATGGGGAACACTTAGATCTGTCTCACCAATTCGCCATCGAAATCATCTGAAATGAAAACCCGTTTGACATACAGCCGTATGTTCTTCGTCTTAGGATTGACGATGTCATCCTTCCCAGTGGGAGCAATGGATGGTACATACAGGACAGACCTAAACTCCACTTCACCCTGCCAGAGTAAACGACACCAGTTATGTAGATACTCGTGAACCAACCACAAAGTAAGCAGGCATATATTTTCTAAGAGCTTAATCCTTCTTGAGCTTGTTTCCATTATGAGGCCTCTGGGTTATGTTACAAACTCTACACAACTAACTACTTGAAAATATGCTGTCAATTGGAAAAATAGATAATTATCAAACCGAAGCACATCAAGATACAGAGTAGTCTCTATGCAAATTTTCAGGTAAGTATGGTAATCATAAATACCTCAGTTGTAAAATGTGAAGATGCAAGAGGTTCCAAGTATTCGTTAAAGGTTTTCTTGTAAAACTCATTATACTCCTCCGTGGTGACTTCCTTGGGGTTACGAAGCTGGCATTAAGCAGAAAGATTACGATTTAGTTACACTTAAAAATAGCTCATAATGGGTGAAGCAGAAATAGATTTTTCAATGGCTCACCCATATTGGCTGGGTCTCATTCGTAAGCTCCCAATCCCAATATTTCTCAACTACGGTTTTAGTCTTCTTCTTCTTCTGTTATAAGCATCATAAAATAGTCAACACGTGCCTTTGATCTGAAGTGGGATTACATACATTCTTCCAGATTATAAGAAATCAGTAGGATTGCAGTAGACTACCTCAGTTTTCTCATCTTGGTCATCTTTCTTAGCTTCAGCTGGATCCTCATCAACCTCGACCTGGAGTGGAGCCAAAACGAGAAGAATATAAAAACAGAAGTGTGTTGTGAGTACATAACAGAATAGCCGATACTTGGGAGGTAAATTGAAGGATATTTTGTGGCACATTCTGTACATGCCTTATAAGTATTGGCATTCTTTTATATAACGTAACCCCAATGTGCACACTTGTTTTGCTTTGGGACAAGTGAAAAGCAGTAGATGGTACATCGGAACACGGAGAGAGACGAATTCATGGATACATCAGAAAACTAGAGCCAAAAGAAACTGAAATGACATTAAATATTCCCATACCTCTTTAGTGTATCCCTTCTCTTGCCAAGTGTAAATTGGGAAGGAAACAAATTGAGAATAATTTTGCACAAGTCTCTGGATTCTTTCTGGGTGTGCAAACCCTTTGTCATCTCGCTGTAAAATACACAGAAAACATCAGAAAGGTTCCAAAAACTCAGCAATGTAGAAGCAAAAGCAAAAGCAACACTTAGCAAAGCATCGGCGCACCAACCTTAAGATACAAAGTGAGACGGGTCCCTCTAGGAATGTGTTTTGATGGATCGGTCTCCTCTCGAATGGTATAGGAGCTAGAGTTGGCCTCTCCTTCCCATACATATTGTCTGTCAGATTTCGGGCTCTTTGTCGAGACTTCGACCTTGCAATGAGAAACAACATTAGGCTCAACCAAAAAAAGAAAATACAACTTCAATTGATGTAGAAGAAAACTTGTTTAGTTTGTGAATACAACATACCCGCTCGGAAACCAGGAAGGCTGAATAGAAGCCCACACCAAACTGGCCAATTAAATTGCTGTCAGCACCAGCATCCTTACTCTCCTGTCAAACAATATACTTCTCTTTAGGCAAAGCAAAATGATAGTTCACATTTGCCAAAGCATCACATCATAAAACACGAGAATTGTCAAAATAGTCACACACTCACACCTTCAATGCTTTCAGGAACTTCGCAGTTCCACTTTGTGCAATAGTACCAAGGCAATCAACAAGTTCCTGGCGTGTCATGCCAATCCCAGTATCCCTGGATGGAACATTAAAAGTCATACTCGCAATAAATTTAATCAAGCCAAGATATGGCCAAAACTGCATAATGCTTACGTAATTGTAATTATCCCATTATCTTTGTCAGTCTGTATACGTATATCAAGATCAACAGAGTCCTTTAAAAGATCTGGTTCTGTAACACTAAGGAACCGCAGCTTGTCCAAGGCATCGCTTGCATTGCTGTGGGGCAAAACAAAGATTTTCTTATAAGCAGTTTGTTGGCAGGATAAGAAACCATATCGAGGGTTTCCAACTAGAGTTGCCTAAAAAGTGAATACTATAAACTGACATAAACAAACAGTACAAAACAAACATAATGTAATAACAAGCGCAAGAACGGATAACATTTTTATTCACAAAGTTAATGACAAGGTCGTGATTAGCATTTGCCCCAGAGCCACTTGCCAAATGTCAAATTGAAATAAATATTTCAGTTCCCAGAGCAACTTGCCAAATGTCAAATTGAAATAAATATTTCAGTTAATCATTGTTAGCAAGTAGTTTTGAAACATGATGATCATGAATGCCAAAATCATGAGTTAAAATCCAAAAAATAGTTACTATCCCCACTACCCAAGCACCGGCTAAAAATCAGCAGAACAGTAAAATAACTTAAAATTAGTTTCAGCACATACTCACCCCAACCAAAAATTCATTTACATTCCAGAATCAAAATCCAATTTTTAGGTGCATGCTGAAGAAAACAGAAGATACCCCAAGGAAATATAAATAATCAACAAATTAATGTGAAAAAGTGGAGTAGTAAACAAATACGTGCCTGACAAGTTCCCGAAGAAAAACTTCCTTGTTGCTGTATAAACTGTTGACAATAAGGTCCATAAGACGGCTAACCTATCAAAGAACAAAAAAAAAAATTACATTTCATCGCCTCATTTGCCCAACTTCAATTGACAGGTAGAGAAACTTCGAAATTTAAGTTAAAAAAAAAAAAAAAAAAAGAACACTTATTGTTTACCTCGGCTTGGTACTCATATTTTTCAGCTGAAAGGCCTGATGCATCATGTGCCGCAGAAGTCGACTCAAGGCGGCAACCCACGACAGGCACGTTCCTTGAGTTAAACGGCATAATAGTAGCATTACAGCTACCAGTCGCAAACACCGAGTACCATTTCTTTTCTGTCTTTCCATCATCAGCCTGGTCAGTATCAAAGCATTAGAACAGATTATAAATATAGAAACAGAAATGCAAACAGAGTTACAGCTCGTTAATATAAGGCCCATATCATATACCAATTGATCGAAGGGATTGGAAGAAGAAAGCGGGACGGCGGAATTGCGTTGGCGTACGCCACCGGCGCGCAAGATAGCGGAGACTGAACGCCTTGAGACGACCCTGTGCATTTTGCAAAGTTTTATTGATGAATTGTTTATTGGGAGAGGCTGAATAGAGACTCGGGGTTTAAGAGTTTCAGTAGGGTTTCAGAAGAAAGGATTTAAGGGCCTGCTTGGGAGTGTTGGCTACCGGTTACGAGCCTATTTTTGTAAGGTTAACTTGGAAAAACACCCGTAAAATTAAGGGTTTTCGAAAAATTATATGATGAGTATTTTGAAAGTAAAAAATATAGTATAAAATTAATTATCATTTTTTTAATATAAAAAGTGGCATTTTTTCATAAAATAAAAAAAGTAATACAATTACAATGTCACTTTTTATTTAAAAAATAACATAAGCCTTGTTTGATATACATTAGTTTCAAAATTCATTTTTATTTATTATTTTTTCAACCACACATTTTTTAATAAAATAATATTACACGTAAATTTAAAAAAATTCTTTATTTTTTAACCACAAATTCTCTATTAATCTACTATTCTAAAATGCATTCTTCAGAAATAACGTGTATTAAACAAGCTCACAATATTACTTTTATTAAAAAGCAATGTTTGTCACTCAAAAAGACGATAGAAATTTCAAGAAAGTGAAACAATTAAAAAATGACAAATTTAAAAAAGTTATATAAA
Source organism: Fraxinus sp. D2006-0159 (assembly GCA_903798375.1). NCBI lineage: Eukaryota > Viridiplantae > Streptophyta > Magnoliopsida > Lamiales > Oleaceae > Fraxinus > Fraxinus sp. D2006-0159. The sequence goes on along the minus strand of CAIGRQ010108779.1, from coordinate 4,974 downwards.
TTTTAAAAAATGATAGAAAATAGATAAAAAAAAAATGACAAACTCAAAATCAGTGACAGAAAATCGAAAAAACAAGTGACAAACACTAAAAAAGTGACAATCCTTAAACATTCGACAAGGCGATCGCCCAATAATACACTAGGTGGTCGCCCGGTGTAAACCAGTGACATTGCGTCACTTCATTACAATATATAAAAGAGCAAAGGTTTGTACTGTTCTTAAGGCATCATCATGACGCAATGCTAACGTCATATATGTGTGATTTCATTTTTTTGTTTAAATTGTAATTTTTTGCCCATTTTCTTCGCGTCTCTACGGTTGTTTTTTTTCCCGATTTTTATACGCAATCACCATTCCGTCTGTTTACTCTATTCCCCACACCATCCATATCGTACAACCCTGATGTACCACTGATACCCAGCTTCCGGTCTCCTCTCTATATTCCTTCTGGTTGTCGACGAAAATCTATTCATTTTTTTTCGCTAGATTTTCTTTCCAATCCCTAATTTCATTGATCAATCTCATAAAGAAACCTAACGTCGATGAGAATGGCGTTGCCTTTTATGTATAAATAATAACGTCACCGCTTTCACATATCATTAATCTTAATTTGTAATTATTGTTGAGTACATATGATGAGTTTTTTCTTCATTGTCTTTATGAGTTGCTTTATTTTTTGATAGTATAATATTCTCTATTTTTGTTTCTGTCTTTATCAGTTGAAGTTCTTCTACGCATTTTGTGTGAGAATGTGTGCTTTACTTGGCTCTTCGGAATTATATAAGTTGCTTTATTTCCATGAAGTTGCCACTGATCCTCAAAATTAAAGTAAATTGGTAGCAGCCAGGAACCCAGATAATTCCTTGAATGGTTTTTGCTGTTTGATTTCATAAGATTCAAGTCATTCACAGAAATGTTGAATGTTGGATAGTTTAGTTTACTTTGTTCTTGGATTTTGATTAATTTATGGAAACTTATCTTCAATAAATTGAACTCTCAGAAGTTACTATATCATAAGAGTGGGTTTTGCTAAGTGGGTTTGCTCTTTCTTATGTTCTTCAATTTTGGTCATTTATTATATGATGAAACTCTTCAATTTACCCATTTATTAAAAAAAAAAATCTCGTGCGCGCACTGAGAGATACCATGTCACCGTTTTTTTTTTTCCTTTCTTTCCAGTTTTTCCTTCATTTCTTCTTCCTCCAAATGTACATTTTTTCCTTTTTCTTTTTTTCTTTTACCTTGGAACCAAAAGTTCTTTTTTTTCCCAAGACCTCGTTACCAAGTAAGAGAGAAGAGCATTATGGTTGAGTTTCTTTGGAATTTTGTACTGCTGCCTTATGTTGGAATTGTAATGCATGTGAATTGCAATTTGAAGGAAGCGTTTGTAACTTCTGTACTTGTTTCATTTTTTGTCAAGTTCAATTTCATTTTTTGTGGTCTTCAAAATAAAATGCTGAAGAATTAATGGTTTTAGTTGTAAGGTATTATCACTATTATTGCATCTAAAAGATAGTTTCTTTTTATTTTTGTGTTCTCAAAACAATTTGGCATTATATGATTGGTTCTATTGACAGCATGGACTCTAATTGGTTAACCATACTATAGAGCTCTGAACTAGAGACGAAGTATTTTTGGATCTTGCTGTCTTGTTTAGAAATAAATTCAAACTCCAGCGTTTGCATTTACAAGTCTTCTGCTATGTGATGTTATATAAGATCGGTTACACAAATTGTTGATATGCAACCGTTATCTGAAGTGTCAAATAATAGATACATCGTACATGTAAAGTCGTTTCATTTTTATAGCTCTGTTGAGTCATATTGCTTTCCCCTTCCTCTAGACCTCTCTTCCGTCTCAATTCTTCTTAACACCTTCATTTCAAACCCTTTGCTTCTTGCAGTGCCTTCCTGTAAGCAAGATACGCATGAGTTAGGCCCATTTTCTTCTTGGAATATAACAGGAACATATAAAGGTTTGTTTCCAACTGTCATACATTGATTTTTGCTCATAATTTCAAGAATCATTCCTCTTTTCGTCTTTTTCCATTTATTTAGTTATTCATCACAGCGTTCATCTTTTTTCTTTAACAAATGTGTTTCCATGTGTTATCTATAGTTTGCTTGTAGTTGTTTCTACTCTCATCTGCATGAGACTATAAGTTTTAGTTCGATTGTTATGAAATTTATCTAGATTGTGGTTTAGTCGGTTTATCATTTTGTATTANTATGTAAGAGAGGTTGGCATTGAGGGTTCAAGTTTCATTGATTATGTCTTACACTTGATTGTTTAAGTTTGGCTCAATTGTCTCCACTCGGCGCGGACACTGTACGCCTGTGTCCACATCATGTCTGTGCGGTGTCCGGACACGACACGATCACGGACATGCGGTGTTCGAACACGACGTGGACACGGTTTCGTGTTCGCGCTGTGCCTCTGCGTGGAGACTTTTTTTCTTTTTTCCATCTCATGTATGGATTCATATACTCTAGGCAAATGATATGTTTCTGGTGTTCTTCCAATCACAATAGCCAAGGTACCTATTCTGAAAGTTGTTGATTGCGAAACTAGTGATATATTAGTTGAAAATCCAACCTGGATGGAATCTTGAATTCCCAAATTATCCACATTATTTCCTCAATCGATGAAAGGTCAAAAAAGCTAAACATCTTGGTAAAGTTTGTCTTCATTCTATTATACATCTATGAAATAATTAGTCGTTTTAACAAAGATCCTTTCTGAAATTCTAACGGTAATCGTGCAACGCACAATCTCCACTAATTGTTAAAAAAAAGTGACATTGTGTCACTTTTTCATTAGAAAATTAACATATCATATTTTGAAAATCATATAAAAAGTATTTTAGAAGTAAAAAATACTTTTTAAAATTAAGTTAAAAAAAGTGACACGGTGCCACTTTTTAAGTTGAATATCACTTTTATTAAAAAATGATATTTGTTACTCAAAAAAATGACAAAAAATTCAAAAAAGTAATAGAAAAAAGGTAAAATATATGTGTGTGTGTGTGTGTGTGTGTGTGAAATTAAGTATTACTTTTTTATCATATTTTTATTAAAAATTGATAGAAAAAAGTGACAAACATTAAGAAAGCTACATAAATTCAAAAAAATGACAAACATTCCAAAAAAAATAACAAAAATTGACAAATACTCAAAAAGTGACAAAATTTTCAAAAAAGTAACATAACACAAATCAAAACCTCAAAATATATCCAATAGTGATTAATTTTCTTCGACGTATTATCTCTTTGTAATTATATTACTTCTATTAACTGAAATGGAACATAACTTCATTTTTTGGAACACAATACACTATAAGTTGAAAGAGATATAAAAATTTTAAAAAATGACAGAAATTCAAAAAAGAAACAACGCCGAATCAAAACCTTATATTAGATCCAGGGGATGGTTGTTTTCTTTTACGAGTTTTGTTTTATATGATTATGCTTCACTTCTATTGACTAAATATGGAATATACTTCATTACTGAGGAATCGAATAGACTTACAAAGAATTTAAAGTACTTGAAAAAATTTACTCCATTGTCATCCTTGTTTTCAAAGAGTTGGAATGCAAAAACTAATGCAGTAGTATTTCTTAAGATGAAAACCAATTCTATACAATTCATATTCAACCAAAACTGAAAATTAAAACTAGATTAACATTAACAAAAATTATAAGAAAATTCCTGTTCAAAAAAAATTGACAATAACCCATTTTTCAAAATTCTTTCAAATTCCCATCAAAACTATAACACTTAAAGTTCATCCTCTATTCTCAAGTACTCTCCAATATTCCATTCGGATCCACGCCAATTTATCCAGCTTGAAGTTTGTGGCTCGTTTGACTAATGATTTCGACGCATAGTAGACCCAAATCTTCTTGAGGAGCAAGTAGTAATGTTTCGAGTTCAAATCAGCTCCTAATAAGATGGGTTTTCAATTAAAGATTTTTGCAGATTGTTTCCCACAAAATTGAATAGCTTGTCGAAAACTAATGGGTTGTTCTTTTGTATTTCAATTTTGTATTTTGAGTTTTGAATTCCCTCCCCCCTCTCTCTCGTTTCTCTCTCAACTAAGCCTACCGCAACCACCTTCATCTCCAAATGAAACATGACTTTGTCCATGAAATCACCAAACCCTGAGCTCCTGAAATCAATTTCCCCAAAATCAATTCTCTCACACAAAGTTGTTGTGGTCCTCAAATCTCTCACGCAAAGTTGTTGTGGTCCTCAAATCCATTCAATTCATATCAAACGCGATATCCCAAATCAAGGTAATATACATATTTCTTCGTGTTAACGAGAAGCTGCAGTGGAAATGGACCGGAAGTGTTGCTGAATGTGGGTTTTAAAAGTTGAAGAAACCAGATGTCTCAATGTTGTTAAATGGGTCAAGGGTAGTTGTTGTTCGGGACTTTGGCGAGGTTAATGGTGGTTTCTTTGTCAGAGTTGGCCATGGTTCCGAGGGAATGAAGAAAACCATAGGGGAATTTGTTTTAAGAGATATAGTTATTATTCAACTATTGTTGATGAAATTGGGATAAAGTTTGATTTTATGTGGGCACCATATGTGAGAAATCTGACCAACTTGATGTTGGAATTCAAGTTGGATTTTGGGTCAACTATTCTTTTGTTTGGGGTGGAGGCGGTGCAGTGGTGGGTCGCGGTGGTCTAGTGGTGGTTGACAGTGATTGAAAATACCCAAAACGCGTTTTAAAAATCTTGGCTTGATTATAACTGAAAATACTCAAAATGACAAATTTGACGTTTTGGGTTCTCTTTATAAATTTTTAACTTGTTTTCAAAAACGCGTTTTCGAAAATAGGAAAGAGAACGCATTTTCACTGTTTTGAAAAATCGAAAACAGAAAACGGTTTGAAAACGACAAAGAGAACATGCCCTAAGTTGCTCAATAATATCAATATCCGGTAAAATTTGAGATTTTTGGTGGAAA
>CAIGRQ010108688.1:0-23760 GCA_903798375.1 Fraxinus sp. D2006-0159 | reverse complement strand
CACGTACTGAAGTAAGAGAAAGTGTATGTGTATATATATATATATATATATATATATATATATATATATATATATATATATATATATATTATGTACTGTTATTCAATGGATGTTTATTGATGGTGGGTTAACATAATTTCAGTTTTGAACCACTAATGGGGGACCCGTCACATGCCTTGTACTTGTGTACTAGTTAAAATCATGTAACTTTATACATTGTTGCTATTTAATTACCTTTGATTAGAATTTTATGACATTAATATTTCATAGGCCATTTTTTCGCTAAAAGTCTATAAATATAAATGATATAAGTTACTACACATGTATACGTTAGAGTTATGGTGTGGAAAGAATATTTTATATCTCCTTCAGCAATATAAATTATCTTTCTACAAATGCGGGTAAATCGCCATTTCATAATTATATACAAGATCGCATCCTTTTGGTAGCGATTCAAATCTTTAAAATTTGGGTCGTTACAGTTTTAGAAGTCAGTCTTCTTTGTTAAATGCAATATAATATTATGACAAATGAAGCTAGATTTTAATTAGCATTCAAATAAAGCAGCTCACACTTAACAGCGAAAACAAAAAATAGCCAAACACCAAACGTAATGACTCTTGGAAAATTTTGCACGGAGGGAGTAGTTATTCAACATTTCTTTCCTTTTAGCTTTTGCTGATTTCTATATTTCCCGTCACCCTCTTTCTCCTATTATCTGTCTAGTCGTTTTGTCTGGTTTGGTTTCTTTTTTACTTTTATTTTTCCTGTTTCTGTTGAATGACATTCTGGATTTATTCTCATCTCTTTTTTTTCCAGTTCACTGTTGTGTTGCATAACTGTAGCCTTCTGGATTCTGAAAAAGAAATAATTATTTTTCTTCTATTGTATGATAATTCATGGTTTTTAATATGTACTTTTAATTTTTGTGTTTTTTCCTTTTAAGCTTATTTTTGTGTTTTTCTAGTTTTTTACCTTTTCTTTCAGTTCGTGGTGAGGATACCCAATTTAGCCTCTTTTTTTTTTTTTTTTTTTTTTTTTTTTTTTACATTGGTTCTCTATTATCCAATTCTTTTTTTTCTAGATTTTAGGGTTTTATTGTCTAAAATTACCCAGAAAGTATATAAAACATTCTAGGCCAAAAAAGCAACAATAAAGCTAAGGGAAGGAGTAAAAAGCCTAGAGATAGCAAGGTAACTGAACACACACCTCAGTTGTCCCAAGTCTTGTGTCTACAGGCATGAACCTAGTAAGTCAGGACGCAAGTCTTGACAAATAGCACTCAAGGTGTAAAAAAGGCAACTAATGAAGGCCTCAAGAGTGGAGTGGGGAGTTCAGGTAGCAATTTATATTAGGTACTATCAATTGGATAAGCATGTATCATTAGCATGAAAGTACATACAAGAGGGAGAGAGTAAAGAAAGAAATATACATACCTGCTGAGCCAGCACAAGACGGCCTTCGCAACGACCTGAAGTTGCAGCAAATAAAGGACATGTGTAGTTTCTTATCCGAGCGACAAGTGAACCAGTATGCAAAGTAATGTTTCCACCATAAAGTTTCGAAAATGGAATGTTATGTGCACGACATACGGGATCAAGCTTCTGCAACACTTCAATCATCCCAGCATCACCCCCTTCGATTTTCGACAAGCTAAAATCTACCTCAGTAGCAGAAATGGTAAAAAGAGAAGATCTTTCCTTACTAGGTTTGAAACCAGATTGGAAACCATCTTTACAGGCTCCTGATCCTTGGGATGGCAGAAGGTTCTGACATGCTCGGAAATATGACCGGAATGACTGTTCATATATCTCGTCTCGCAATTTTTTAATAGCTGCATCATCTTGTAAATCAATCTCCTCACCCTTATAATGAAATTTTCCTTCATGAATAGAATCGTGTCGTTCGGAGGCTCCCTGACACTGGCCACCCTTGGAAATAAGTTCATCTAGAAAATTTAACCTAACTGCTAATTCACGAGCCTCATTTTTCAGAAGCTGATAATGTTCATCAAGCCAACCCTGTATTGGCTCTTCCTCAATGTCAGCAGTTAGTTTACGTATGCAAAATTTTAAACATCCAGTTCTTGTTGAACTAGCCTTCTTGGGTTTTGCACTCTCTTTTTTAGATGGAAATATTAGTTGACTTTTAGCAGCAGTAATAAGCTTCAAAGCTCGCAGCATTTCCTCCACGGAATCATCAATTGCACGCAACTGTAACCTAAATGGCATGCATATATGTACATCAAGGGCTTGAATTACCCAGTCCCATGTAGTTAGTGTCTCAGATTTTGCATCTGAAGCACTCCCTGAGGCATTGGGGATTCGAGATATTTGCATCCTGCTGCTTCTGAAAACTCTAGCTTCATTCAAATTGAGCACTAGTCCTTCAAGAAGCACACCTATTCGAGCATTCTCAGAAAAGATGGATTGAACCTGGATCAAGGTTTCAACTCCATCTCCAACCTCAGCTGATATACTGAGTATTTCCACATCAACAGCAAAAATTGATTCTCTTTTCTTCTTTTGTTTGTCAAGCTGCATTGATTCCAAAGATGTATCTTTCTTTGGGTCGTTATCTTTCACAGTTGAATTTTTTTCCCTATCATCTTGTTCCTGAAGCTTCTGATTGTGTAACAGTAACTTCAAGTGTAACCCAAGTTCAAATAATGCAATATGCGCATCAGGTTCCCACCTGACAGATATATCTGTCGCACTGAAGAGAGAGCAGACAGCAATTTCCTTCAGACCACCTGAACGCCTTACAAACTTTGAGTTCTGCATGTCAAGCAGGACAACTTTTGTTCCAGGATTGCTCTCTTCTGGAAATTCCTGATAGATAGATCTAGCTCTTTCAAGCTCCATTTGTGTTGAGTGTTTCTCCTTGTTCATGCAAAGACTGAGGTGGAAAATGTCAAGTGATACAGAGTACTTTAACTTTTTGAATTCATCAGAGATTGTAGACATTATACTTGCAGTGCGAGATGTCCCGTCTGCTGACGTGCTAATTAAAACACGACCACCTTGAGATCCATAATTAACACGTTTGGGGTCTGGAACAACTGTATTCTCCAAGCCCACGTCTGCACAAATATTTACTGAGCATCTTTCAAGATTCAGTTTCAATAGTTGCATCCCTTTCCCCGGTGACCTGGATCTCACTCCTGTGCTATGCGTTGGTTTTTTGCTTGAAACAGATAATTTTTTCATCAAGGCCTTAATGGAAAGAGCAGTCAATATCAGTGACTCAAGCCGCTTGAAGGTCAAGTAGACCCCCATGCCAGTAACATCTATGGTAAGAACTGTTTTACGCTTGGAACCATCTTCAAGTAAATCCATATCTTTTTCGCCCAAGTCCAAGCTGATCTTAGCAATGTGCATTAAAGAACCAATATTTGTTTCCATGCCAAAGAGGCTTTCTTTCAAGCATTCTTGATATTCATCAGCCGTGTGTAGATTTAGTTCACCAAGTTCCATATGTATGGTGGCCTGTGAACTAGATATGTTGTTAGCAAAGACATGTGATGATTGCGAGCAACCCTGCATTTTGGAATTGATAATTAGGGTTCCATCACAATTTAAAATCAAAGATGAAATTAAGCATAAACAATGATACATAGGGGTTATGAAACAGATAAACAGCAGCCTATTAATATCAGTTATATGCATCATTAAGAATTTATTGATATTTTTCCTCTTTTGCTTATTTTCAAGATAATAGCATCTTTCTTGGTTGAGCACATCTTTGCAAATAAAAATTGAAAGTTTCTAAGAACAGACACTCTCCTTTTTTCTTTAATAAGAATATCATTACAATTTAGAAGGGAAAAGAAAAAGAAAGAAACAAAGAATGACATAAACTTTCTAAACTCATAACTACATCTTCACGACTTACAGGGCTACTCAGCAAAGATCTGAACTATAGAGAACTCCGGTTCTACATATTTGCATAAATCCAATGTCTTATAAATTATTCTTCATTATTATGTATCTTATTGCAAAAAGTTTGTAAATTTGTTTGTGTAACTAGATGACAACAAAAGGGTCTTCCATTGTAATTTCATTACATTTATCAACATGTACTGAAAAAAGTACAGACTTTAAAAGAAGAGAACATTCAACAGAGATTGAAAAGATGCAAGTAGCTGTCCTCGGGGACGAATTATTGGAGTGTCCACCACTCATTAAGAATAATATAAAATGTATAATAACACAAATGCTGCAAGGGTCTTGTCTTTCTCAATGCGAGGAAATTATATAGTTTAACAATTAGATTTGATGATGCCGAGATGCAAGTTCATGAGTTAGCTGCACAGGCACCCACTAAAGATGAATTGTACGAAAAAAAATGACTGGTGTGGTTTGGGAACATTCAACCTATGATGCTCAGACTTGGGTACGGGTACATGTCAAGTGTCACATCTTTTATATTCTAAAATGTGGAGACGGGAACAAAGCTAAGAGGAGTCCAAATTTCGGACATGGGTACATCTTTCAAACTTCAATTTTTTTACTAATCCAAGATGTCATTTTAAATAAACCAAAATAAATTTTTCAAAAAGAAAGAAACGGGTATTGAATAAGGGGTTAAGACAAATAAAATAGAATTTTGGGATTAATTTTCAATTATGAATGAAAATTACTAAACGTTATATAAAATAGAAAATGAGGAACTTAATTGCAATTTAGACTTAGTGGAGCACTATATGGAACCCATTTTCAATTTATACAAACAAAATCCTAAACCACAGATACAGAGAGGCAAAGAAGGGAAAAAAAAGAAAAAATGGAAAGAAAGAAGAAGAAAAAGGGAAAACCTAGCACCGCCGCCTTTCTCCACCCTCTCAACGACGACGCTAGGTATAGAGAGCAAAAACGGGAATTAAGAAAATGAAAAGTAAACGAAAAGGAAAAAAAGGAAAGAAGAAAAAGAAGAAAAGCAAAAATGACGAAATGTCCGGTTGAAATTTGGAGAATACGACACATCTCATACACATACCCGAGTCGAGTCGTGTCGTGTCGTGTCCGACATGAGTACTCCAACTATTTCAAAGATTCCGAGCATTAGAGCATTCAACAAATCCACAGGATGGAAAACCAAAGGGATCAGTTGAACTTAAAGGAATATGACAACCTAAAAGCAAATGGAATCAAATGAATAGAATGGATATGAACCTTTCTTATTAACTTTGAAGATGGCCCATAAAAAGGTGGAATGGAAAAACCAGAATCCATGTTAACCAAAACCAGATTAGCGTTGACATACGGCTTTCTAAAGTTTTTGCAGCAGCAAGCTATTGCTAAAAATTACATAATTTTATTGTGCCAATAAATCTACTTCAAACATCAACTGCGTCATTTGAAATTCTCTCAACATATCCCGCCTAGCCAAAGAAAATTCAAAACAAGAATGGTTTATTCCAGGTGCCAAAAGAAGTGAAATATGAAAATTGATACCACCACCACTAGGAACTTGTCAAGTGTGAATCAGCAAAACCAATTGTGTTAAGTATACCAGATCCGGTATTGTAGTAAGGTTGGTCATCACATACTGTGTGGATCAAAACTAGCATTTATCAGTGACATGTGACAAAAAATATATTGGAGCTCAGAGCTCTCCTGAGCAACCTGATTCCACAGTAGTTTAATAGATGCAACATATAAAATAAATTTAGAAGTTTCCAAAGCAAAGTAGTCCTCTGAAAAATGAAAAAGAACAGAAGAGGTCAAGGATCCATGATTCTGTACTCAAGAATATAATGGAGGATGAAAAAATGGTTAAAAGTGACACAGAGCAAAGTAAATCAAACTGAGATAGTCTCTTACGTGGTATAGTGGAATTCCATTCATATTATAAAGCACAACAGTCATCTCCGGGGCTGAAACGGTGCATGTCCACAAAATTGGTTTATGTTCAGATGACCGTGGCTTTTCTTCAGCATGACTTTCTACTGAAATCTCCTTTTTTTTCTTTTTTGGAAGAACGTGCATCCATGGCTCTAGTCTATTTAAAACCAAGTTGCACTGAGTACCTCCGAGCTTAACATCAATTTCAGATCTGACAGGGGAGGCTGGCTGTAATTTAAAGCATCCTAAATAAGTAAATGAAATGACAAAAAAATAAAAGACTTGATCAGAGACTAATGTAACATGTTAACATCAAACTGATTTCTTGAACCAACAAAAAAAAGAAAGGGAACCCAGTACATGTGCCTCCATCCAAGTATGATCCATTAATCATATGGAACAAATCTCTAATATTAAAAAATTCAACAGCTCTCCACAAACCTTACACACCATAAAGACAAATTTAAGCACCAAGAAAATAAGTTCATGAAAATGAATGGTTTGGAAATGGCCACTTTCTGACTAAGATGCCACAGAAACTTGAGCAGGGTTTGCTAGCTTCAGTTCATTCTTCACGTCCATAAGGACGACAACCCTCTTCTTTTTGAATCTTCTTGGGATTTATTTGGCAGGTTCGGTTGGTAAGGAGGGTAGCAGGTCTCCGCCAGGGAAGGTTAATCTCCATTGAAAATGGATTTAGTTAATATGGTGCCAGTTACATTGTCAAAGAAAGATGAACTTCAATATATTTGGACGCTTCAAAAAAGTCCAAAAAAAAATGCCCACAACAGATAAAAAAGCTAAAAGGATATGTTTCTTGGTCTTGCAGACTTCTGTATACAACAACAACAAAGTAGGTATTTCCACAATAAATTGGAGGTCTCTACATGAATCTTTGTATGCCATACACATCATTACATCTATTGGAAGGTCCAATGAAACTAGATCCTTCATAACTACAAAAGGTCATGTTAATTTTCATCACCTCATACCCTGTTCAAGGATGCATCACTCGCGTGAGTGAAATCATCTTTTGATCTACCCAACCACCTCCTTCATCCTTCACAAATTTTATTCTCCATTGTTGCTCGCTGGGCTTGTTGATACAGTCTCGTTTCTTACCTTATCAATTCTAGTATAGCCATATTAGACTTCTGTATATTGAACAGAAATCAGACTGGAGACTCGAACGATAACGGAGATTATGGCAGATGGAAAACACAGTGTTAAAAGATGCTATAGAAAGAGGTAGAGTTATGATTTAGAGAGATGAAAACACGTGATCAGGAAAGACCAAGTAGTGCAAGCCCTAATTTTCAGCCCCTGCCACCATATGAGATAGAAAAATCAGCAAGCTCAGTTCATGCTTTAAATCTCACCATTCCTCATCTCCAAAAACAGATGAGAATAAAAATTCAAATTCACCCCTTGCTTTCCCTCAAAGAAACTCTGCTCGTTCTTGTGGAGTTAATCAAGTATTAGTAGGCAAACTATCAACATATAGAGATATGTTGTTTTGCAAAAGATAATGCCATTAAATGTAATTAGTGAAAATTGTACCTGTAGTGGTATGTAAACCGAGGAAACAACATCAAGTTTCTGTATTTCCACAATAGAAATGCCAGCTTCTCTAAGCAACTGAATATGATAGATTACGTCAGTAGAAGGGAGAAAACCATAAACCTGGTCAACACTTGGAGCTTGAAATTTGGGGACTTACATGAATCTGACTAAATTCCATCTGAATATCAAGCCTTGTACTTTCTCCCACATCTTCAACAGATCGAGATTTTATGCTTTTTACTTGAATACCCATAATGTTATTATCAACCACAAGACCCTGATGCACCAACTTCAAATCCAGTTTAGGCAAAGTGAAGTCAACCTATCAAATAAGCAATGGGAAACACATCACTTAACTCTCTAAAGGACAGCTAGTGAATGTTTACATTTAATAAAAACAACAGCAAGCAGGAAGAACAAGGTATTCATATCACTTCAACCAAAAAGCAGGAAGAACAAGGTATACATATCACTTAAATTAAATGCAGCAAGGACATTGTAGACAATCAATCTATAATATATTAAATATCACATTAAGTGAGAATCATTTTTCGAACGATTATAGCATTTCTACAATTTAATTATTTCAACAATATCTTACTTTTCGTTTTTCAATATGTATTTAATTTACAAACTGTAATAAATACCAATTAATTAACATTCACATTCATTTAATTAACATTAATTAGAATTTTACATTCACGTCCATGTCTCTATTATTAATTCTCAATTAATTAAAATTCACATTTATTTAATTAATATTAATTAGAATCTCACATTCAAAAATGTAATTCATCATTCACATCCATATATGCTAATTAGCATCAAATTTCACTCAGGGCCTGTTTGAGCCATATTTTTTTAAAATGAGAATGAAAAATATTGCTGTTATTGGGGCCCACACAAGAGATAGAAAATTTGAATTTAAATGTTCATGTGATGGATAACGGTCATATTTTTCATTTTAGTGAGGAAAAAATATGGTTCAAACGGGGGCTTAATTGGAAATTAAATTATATTCATTTCATATAAATAATTTAAAATTCATTATAACGTATACATTCATTGGTATTAATTCTAAATTAATTAATATTCACGTTAATTTATGTATTGCATTTGTCATTCATCTTCATTTATGCATTTAGTCGTAATTCTAATACTCACGTTCAAGTATGCATTTCACTATCTACGTGCATGTATAATAATTAACGTTTATTTTCAGGAGCTTGCATTTCTATCATATTTAGATCCAAAGGGTAAATGGGGTCAAATATTACTTTCACAGCACTATAAAGCATTTCAGAATAACATGCAATACACGTTTAACTTTGACTACTTTATTAAAGGACTAGATCTAAAAACTTAAGCTCTTAAATAAGATATATGCATACAATTTAAATCTTATCTTTAACATGCCCCCTTCAATGGAGATAGAGTTAATCTTTTCCCCCATCAAAACCTGACACATGCACAATTTCGCTTATGAATGGCTACGAGACCTTAACTCAAGATTATTGTCTACCACTTGCTTTAAAAGCTTAGGCTCTTAGGGAGGACCACATGTGTATCATTCAAATATCATCTTCAACATATTTTTATATGTCATCCAGAAAAACCCTCGAGCCAGTCTGAAAATGCAAAGAGGTGCATGAAAGGAACTTTCTACTGTAGCCTTCTAAAATACTTTCGGAATTCATTAGCTGAAATCTAATTGCTTGGAAACCATGTAACTGAAATTTACAAACATATTACAAATACACATGGAGTAATAAATCTAAATATTCTTTTATCAGTCCACCTCACCCATTTCTCTCATCAGCAATTTCAGTTTTTTTATTGTAGAGGACAAAAATTTATTAATCATAAGCAATAAATTACAATCAATAAGAGAACAATGAGTCCTCTTTAGACATTATCAAAAATATAACACATTTTTCCAGCCAAGAAAAATTACAGATTCAGGAAAGTCCTTAAACTCCACAGATATTAAAGCCCGTGAAGAAGCCAAAACTCAGCTCTACCACATCACTAAACACGCGCTCTTTTCACTAAAATACTTTAGGACTCCACCTGTCCAAATCACTCATAAATAGCCAAAACCATGTCTTTCCACATAACTTCTCCCGACCTTCCTGAATCAAAACCACTAGATTTTTCAATGAATTAACTCCTGCACCTTTCAAGAAAAACTCATTTGAAACCAACTTTTCTTAGCAAACTGCACCATAGAAGTGAAAGCAGCATCAAGACCTAAGCACAAATAATCAATACGTTCAAATTCCTCATATATATCACATACCGAGAGAGAGAGAGAGAGAGAGAGACGAGAGACGAGAACATTTTCTCTGCACTAAAGCTCAAGTATTAATCACCCTATAAGAAATCAGCCAAGCAAATACCTTAGGTAACGGAGACAATTTCCTATAAAAGTGAGAGATTCAAATATAGGGAAATTTGGCAACTACTCCGGAAGATCAAGCTCCAATAAACTTCGATTATAACAATATGAGTTAAAAGAAAAAATTTCCATAAATGTTAACAGAGGACAAATATAAATCCCCAGTATCCCTTAGATTAAAAATGAAACTAAACATTTCAATTGATGGAGTTATTTCCTGAATTAAACAAACATAATTGATGGGACCATTGTGATCAATGAGACTTTACACGGTCTAAGAAAAGCTGAGGCAAAGAAGCATAATCCATCCATTCGTCATCCCCGAGCTGATTTTATTTCCACACCTGCCATTCCTTTCTCGCTCTCCGAGAAGAAGGGAGTCAAAGCCCACCAACCTTGGTTTAATTCAGGCAGGCCATTTGAGGCTATCAGCAGTGCTTACTTCTAATGTCGAATCAGGCTCCTCACATCCTATTTGGTGAACTGTACGACAGAAGAAAAACCTTCAAAGATTAACTCCCAGGGATTCCTAAATGAGCCTTAGCAGTCCTTTAGAATCCCAGCATTTGGGTCCAACCTTTATTTGCTCTTCACAACCCTCATCCATAAAGAGAACTACTAAAAAGGAAATCTGCAAAGCCAATATCCTGTTAAAGTCAAATTTTATTTTGAGGTTAGCTACACCTAAACCCCCTATACTTTAGTTCCAATGTCCAAGGTTCGAGCTACCAAATTATATTTTTTTTTCCTTCTGTACAACCTTCCCACAAATCATCATGTACTCTAAGAAACAGCCACCTTCCCAGACATCCTAAGGATTAATTTATAATACATAGGGACAAAACTTGCTGACTGCAAGGGTGAGTAAGAGACATCACGTACTGCACCCCAACCAAAGTTCCTACAGCCACCCACAGAACTCTAAGCAACTGAATATGGACAATTTGAAGAAAAAGTGAGAAAAATATGAAGAACTAACCTGCTAATAAATCGCAAAGCCAAGCTCGGGTGGTGATGTCAGAAGATTTATACATGCTATAAGAGGAATGACAATAGGTTTAGGAGAAGAGTGACGCCCTAGCCTTAGGAGAGAGAGGAGATGGCGCTGGCTTTGGGAGATCAAAGATTTTACAATGTAATACTGAAGGCGTTTCTAAAATTGAAAAACGTTTTTAACTATTCCAAAGGCATAAAAGACCCATCAGTTACCATTTAAAAAATGTTGGATGTGTTCTATTTGCACACTGCCCCACATTAAATACCTAACGTGTAGCACAACCTCAAGAAACATTATCACACTGCACCGTAAAAGACCCAAAAACTGTTCATCTTCCTTAAAGAATTAAAAGCACTATTCTATATTCTCTACAATAAAAAATATAATTTAACGTTATACTAATCGACATGTCCGTATCCTAATTTCTGAAAAATCATGAGTTGGAGTGGCCATGTAGTGTCACGTCCTTGTTGTTTTACAGGCCAGCACTTCTTAAGCTGTCTACCTCTTTTTCAGAATATGAAATATAGATTTTTCCTGTTCTATCAAATTTTCGCATCGCATCTAATTCATGTTTTAAACTTTTATTTCCGATGTCTTGGACCCCTAACCGGTGGATAAACAAAATATCTCCTAGCTCATTTCTCAAAAACCAGTCATCATATTCACCCCCCCACCCCCCCCAAAAAAAATACACCTCCAATCCTATGCACTGCTTGATATTTTTAGCATACAACTCTATCTACTATTCTCTTCTTTAAAGTGGATGAGCCCCCACTTCTCCAATGTCACCACTACATACATCAATAACCAATATCCTCCCACAGTCAATCGATAAAATAAAAAGTAAAAGAAAGGAATAAATGATAAGCAGCTTTTCCAAATAAAACAGATAGTCCAATAAATAAACCAAGAAAATATGTATAACAAGCATCAATGACAATAATAAGAAAGGGGATAAAAATGAATAGTAAACCCAAAGAAAACCAACCTTTTCTGGGAACACAGAGGTGTACTTAGTTATAGCAGAAAAAGCTTGCTTTTTCTGTGTTTTTTTAATGGATGCAGATTCACTGTTTGTAGGTAGAACTTCAAAGGGTGGCAGAGAAGAGGTGTCCTGTGGACTCTTTTCTTTATAAAGTAGTTCCTCATTTAGATTTATACAGACTTCTCCACTTGTAACATCCAGCTTTTTAACAACTACACCTGCTTCCCTGCATCAACAGAAAGAAGGTGAAGGAATTGAAAGGATCGCTTTCTTTTCTATATTTAGTTAGGCTATACAACTTTCAAGATGCTGAAATAGAAAAGCTGAAATTAAACAGATCAGGAACCACAATCTGATCGACAAAAGTAAACTCTATTAGATCAAGAAAAATAGACTGAAACACTTCCCCGTTCTAATGCACTCTCCATCATGAATTATGGACAAAAGAATAGAATGAAAACATTTCTGCGAACTAAAAGTTATTGCTCTATAAATTTGGTACAACCACGGAATGCAGAGGGTGGGAAGAAAAGGTGACACATAAACAAGCAGAAAGAAACATATAGCTTATAATTTTTTGTATTTGTTCTTTTTCCATATGTTCATATATTATAATTTTAATAGAGGTAAGTTCAGTTTCGCAAGCCATTTGCCTTCACAATTTAATTATCGTGTGTTGCTAGAGTTAACAAGATTCTCAATTTTGTGTGCACCATCTGCAAACCCAATATGGACATCTTATTATATGGCCATCAGCCCACCACCCATTTGTTAGTAATCAACCTTACATCAAAGTTCAGGTTAAATAAAATCCATATTATACATAATATAAGGAGACGCGCAGAAAAATAAGTCAGTCATTGCCCAAAGGAAGTCAAGTTAATGCCATGTTCAAGTCTTGAGAAGATCGATACAGTAGCAGAGAGTTAAACACATTTGGGCTCAGCCCCAAGGAGTAATTTTTGAGTCCTCCTGAAAGGAAGAATGAAATGTCTTTGGAAACAGAGAAACGTCTATCTATATGCTCCAGAGGTTTCCCCAAATATATTTTGTGGTTAAGAGAATATATATCAAAATGACAATTCTTCTCGAGTGCATTTTCAGATAGCATTTATGACTAGCACGCCAATGTTAACCTAACATTAACAATCACTACATGCTTCAAAATATATCCACGATTTAATTTACAGACTAAGAGAAGTAGCGCAATACAGAATCGCAAGGAGAGTGTGAGACAGAGAGAACAATAAGCAAATGGTGGCACTCATGATCTACCTGGAAGCATATTCCATAATCATTAGCAGATAGTATAAACAAAAGAGTTACATTTTATTCAGTAAATTTTAGCAGTGTTGGTGCAACTTTGAGAATAAAAAGTTCACATCCATTTTATTCAGCATATTTTAGTAGTGTTTGGTGCTATTTGGCTAAACAGGAGTGTATCCATGCCATAGATAAGGTTCATGAACCCAGCTATGGATAGTAAAAATAACAACCTGCTACAATTGGGTGAACTTGAAGTCTTGAATTCAGAAGTCACCTAAGGGAAATTCTCTAAAATGGAATTCCAAGGATGGGCTTTCTATGGAAGTCATTCATTTAGCCTAGCACTCAATGGTCCTTTGCAACCCCATAGCCCATCAGAAAATTTTAACAAATACCCTCTTCATCTCAGGTAAGAAACAAGAAATATGTAGTACAAGATAGCATAGAAGAGAACTTAGGACAGGAGCTAAGATTTCTTCAGTGAGAGGGGCAAAACCTAGCAAAAAGCTAAGATGGTGAGTCAAGGACGGTGCAGACAACATTTCAAACTCACTTGACAACGGCATTCGCCAAAAATATAATAATGACAAAAAAGGATTCTCGTGGCTAAAGAGGCAGCCCCAGGGCCATTATCAGGGATTGGCAAGCCAAAATGTGCAGGAACTGAAGTGTGCCTAATTAGCATGTGTAAATTCAATATTGGTATTCGATGAGCTCTAAAAATAGAAAAAAGACAAACAAACACAAATAACTGCCATAGTTGCTGATCCATACCCCAAAATTCCTCCCTGCTTCCCCTGCAGATAGAGAGACCATTATTTCCTTCTCAATTCTATTTCTTGAGAATTTCTGAAACCAAGCTTGTTGGTTCGTGACTAGTTTCAAAATTAATCATGAGCGCCTATAAAACATTTTCCATGTTTCTGTGAGTTCCCACTGCACACATTAATTATGTCCAAATTTGAATATAGTTATTGTTAGTAACTGCTATCATAGAGAAGGAAATCCCCAACTCCCAGAAGCAGCACAGGATCTTTCTTTGTCAATCATGAAAAAATTCAAAAACTCAGTTCCCACTCGCTTTTATGAAATAAATATTGTCTAAAAAGCTACAGTATACTTTTTAAGACCTGTAAAGTGAATAGGCTAGTTTTACAGAACAGTGATTAGACCTGCATACTTCATGGCACTAAGTGTTGAGCTATTAAAGGACAAATACAAGAGATAAAGGCCCTTGTATATCTATTCTAGTGTTTGCTATACAGTGCCACATCAACAGGATTTGGCTCAGATAGCCCATTTTTATTAATTCTGGATTTCTCGGAATCTGGTCTCTATACGATGAAGGTAGCAGACGTGAGATATGAGGATGCTAAGATATATGTCTAGTCATACTAAAATGGAGAAGAAAGAAATGAGAATATACACCAACAAATGGAAGTGTAGCCAACTGATGATAATTAAGGGCTGGGCGAATTTAGAGCTGTACATGTTTTGCGTGTTTCTAAAGTGATTTATGTTCAAAAGAGCGTAGCGATTACAATAGAACATGTCCAGAGAAAGAGAACTAAACCAACATGGCGTGTAGTGATTGATAAGGATCTATATGCTTTAGACCTTCTAGAAAATCTCTAGCAATGAATTGAACCAAGTGGCGGAAACGATTTATACCCCAAATTTATTTGGAAAAGGGCTTATTCTGTTGTTGTTATTGCCCGTTGATATCTCATTTCTTCAAACGAGTTACAAAATACTCATGGAAACAAGTGTAACACAAAACCTACCTATCATGACCAAGCTCGCACAAGAGAGAGAATTCTTCGCAGCTGAAAGGAGCACACACCCTTTCTTTCATATGGTTAGAAGAGAAACATCCACCAGAGGTTACTGATTGATCATAGGTCACTCGTGATTCGCCAAAGAAAACAATAATTGGAACAAGCTGCATCTTTACAGACAATCCAGCTTCAGATCCAGCATCTTTAGATATATCTACTCTCAGCTCTTTGACATCCAAAGTAGCCTTTGGTGTCTGCAGTGTTAAAGTAAACCATCCAGACAAAGATCGAACAAATGATAACTCATGAGAAAAGAATCAATTGGTAAGAACCAAAAGCAATTTAAAAGAAGAAAACAAGTGGAGTAAAATGGTATAGTAATCTTTTCATCACAATGGTTTTTAATATGAGCCGATAACGAAATCAGTGCTATATATGCAGTTACACGAATACTTGAATAACAAAATGTTTTGCTTATACAAGGCTTTTTCCCTTTTCTTCCTGCACTGCAAGTGTTTCAAAGTATAATATTTCATAGTTTTTTGTCTCTTCTGCTCTCTCTACTGTCTTAGTTTTGTTTAGATTTGTGCTATACCATGAAACGGGATTAACCCTGTAGCACGTAACGTTCAAGGGAGAAAAGTTAACCTCTATTTCTTTTTTCTTTTCAATAAGAAAGACAATTCTACTATCGTGTCATGAAAATATATTCATCAAAAGGACAAGGAACATAAGAAAAAAAGAAACGCAAAATGATAATCATGTATACATAATATTTCCAGCAACAAACAATTAATGATAGCGGAATTTCAGATGTAGAAGCACGTGAAGAAAAATCCGTTGCTCACTCAAACTACTATTTTGTTATTCAAGTTGGGCATGTGTGATATCTATGCACCAACTTGAGGAAAAGATTTGGAATAGAAATCCAATTATACAATAGGAAATCTGTTTTTAACTTATTTTCTATTTACTTTTGTATTCTTAATTTAACTAGGAATTGATATAGTGGTAGGATTAATTTTACTTTTTCTTTTCCTTCTACAGTTAGGAATAGTTTTTTTTTTCATTTCATATGTTGGATTGTACTATTATGAATAGATTTGATAGTTTATGAACAAAATTATTCAGCCTAAATTTCAAGTAGTATTTCTCTTCCAATAAATTCTCAATGTTTTCTACTCCAACAACATGCACCCTCACAGTTCCGTTAGTCACATAAACCCATCATAATCACACATAAATGACAGAGGAAGTGCACTTGTTAAATACCAGAGTAATAAATGCAACCATCGCACTAAGAGTATCAACAAAAATAGAAATCCAAAGAAAGATCCACATGCTTGTTGTGATTATATCTAAACTATTTATCAAACAATTCAAGAAAAAATACCTTCTTTTTTCCTTTTAATGACCACACATTATCTTAAGTACGATTATAAGTTTCTGAATGAAATCATGTTCCTGATGCTCATAATCTTCATTTATAACACACAAATAAGATTAATGCGAAAATAAATGATTAAGTAATCCTATCCCATTTCCTCATAAAAAAAGCATTGAACAGTTCAAGATGTAGCAGCAGAACCAACTAAATGATGAAAAGAATGTACAAATAATAGCTCAAGTAGACTCTTCTCACCTTCAAAACCAAGTCAGTCACAGAAACTGATAAAAATCTTGCCATATTAGCCACAACCATCCACTTTCCTCTACCTGAAGTGCGGCGTTTTTTGGATTTGGTTTTCTGAGTGCTCTTCTTCGAAACCTGCATTACGACTTCTAAATCACATATTAACACCTGCAACTTTGGATCCCTGGAAAGGAAGCCAACGCCAAGTTTAACCAAGGACTGCCGTAAGCTTAGTCTAATTTCACCAACTGATATGGATTCAACAGCACCCTGTAATTGATCAGACCATCAGAACATGCAAAGCAAAATTTAAGTGGACAAGTACTAAACCTGAGAAAATGTATTCCAAAAATCATTGAACAAATCCATAACACTGCAATGCATATGATATTATGGGATTTCAAGTCTGAAGTCATACTTGTTCTTTTTTTTTTCTGGAGGGGTAAGAAAGAGGGTAAGACCATTTTGTACATGAACCAAGCAGACCGCTCTGAACAAATTAGTCAAACGGTGATCCAATTTAATAGTGGCATGGCCACTCTCAAGTTTCTTACACAAAATCTGTGATCTTAATAAATAAGAATCTTCTTACATCCCTCACTAGGATGCACGATAGAATATTTCTCAAGCATAATGGATCGCTTTTAATTCAATGAGAACCAACAAATAAAAACGGGCGATTGTAAGAATAGAGCAGAAATTCATGTGATTACATCTGCACAAATGGAAGTCACTGCAGTTAATTACACTCTAGCCTGACAGAAATTAGATTATCTCAACACTAGGAATACCATTTGCAGAGCCTATAGAAAGAATTCATCGTAAAGCACCATGCACCATGATAAAAAGGGAGGCCAGGGAGGAAATAAAACAATGAATACAATATTTTATCTAGAATTGAGTGAATTTGCAAAAGAATAAAGAGAATCTCAAAAGTAGAGATGATTTAAGTAACAATAATTTCAAGGAAGGCCACAAAAGTTTCTACACATTGAATAAATTGTTTCCATTCTAAAGAAATGCTGTGAAGGATCATTTCATCAACCATGACTCATGCGAGCCTCGGCTTTTTATTTCTTTTATATAAAAGTAGAAGAATTTATTAGAAAGGAAGGGAAAAAGCACAGCAAGGAGGAGGAGATGTCCTTTATTGAATAGCTTGACAAGCAATGGAATTTGCTAAACATGGCAATTTAGTTATCAAATATTATGAAGGGGCTCTAAATCGGTAAATTTAGTAAGATTCACCTTTAACTGCCAAAAGAGATGTTCCAAAGACTTTACCAGAAGAAAGCAATGACATAGAGGCAATGATTTACAACATTGAAATTGGATACATTACTTTTGAATTTTAGAAGAGAACAGATCTATATGTTTACCAAGCTCTGCTAGGCTTCATCGGTTCAATTTCCCTTCAAACCTGCTTTCTCGGGTGGAGATAATGCAATTTTAACAATATATTTTACTGCTCAAAGGATATTATACAGATCAAATCAATTGAGAATAACCTTTTTGAACTTCACAACAACATCTCTCAAACATTTCCATCCACCAACACGAAATCCAACTGATGCTCCCAAAACACGGCTGAGGATCCAAGCCAACAACCTGGAAGCAAACCTGAAACAAGATAATGTACACCATGATCTGAAACCAAGATAGAAAGTAAAACTAGTGCAATTTACACTTCTTAACACAAAAAAGAAAAAATAAATAAATAAATAAAAGGCAACGAGGGCAGTGACACAGACTAATAAAAAGTGATAGGTCTCTTGTGAGAGTTTTTCCCCACAATAAGCCTTTTAATGAATGCCTGACAGTCAAAAGGATTTTAAGTATGATTGAGTAAGATTGGGCTTGAAAATTCATAATTTAGCCCTTGTTTGATCCCCATTTTTTCCAAAAATACATTTTCTTCTCTCTTCTTTTCAACCACACATTCTTCAATAAAATAATATTACACGCAAATCCAAAAAATTTACTTATTTTTTAACCATACATTCTCCATCAATCTACTATTCCAAAATACATTTTATACAAAAAAAATGGAGCTCAAACAGGCCCTTGATATTTTGAATTTAAGATTTGCATAAGTACCTTGAAGGTCTCACGTTCCCAAAGAGAGAAAAAATGATGTGCTAATGTCTTCTGTGTGGCATGGTCTTCACTAAAGAAGTCTAGACAAGAACGAGTGTTTGGCGTAGGTGTCAACCTAGTTGGAATGTACTTAACTATAGTGAAACATCTTGTTGTAAGGCTTTGAACAAAAATTTACATTGTATTTCACAATTAATAAACTAATAATTCTAATGGTTTGTCTTCATCTCTACCTTTATCTTTAGTTCACTTCCTTTAGATAAAAAATAAAAGCGATAAAAATAAACAATGAAAAAAACACAGACCTGTTTGCCTGAACCTTTATACATATCTATTGGTCAGAATAGGTTAGGATGAGAGGTAGATTAAAATAACATGGTTTGTTGTGGTTGTGGTTAAGAAAGATTTGAATTCATTAGATATTCCCATGGATATACTGACCAAATAATGGAATGAAGGAAAGTGATTCGTATCACAACTTTTTTTCTTTTTTAAGAAAGCAAATATCACCAAACAAGATAATTAATGGGTTTAGATGATATAATAATAGTAATAAAGCAAGAAGGACCCAGACTAGAGTAAAGTAGCCTTAACAGGAGCTATAGTTGTTTACTCCATATGTATCCTAATTTTCACTCAACATTTAGTTTCAAGGAAAATCTTCTTTATATAGAGCATATCTAACTTCAATTAGCTAAAGAATTATCCAAACATATTGATGCACATAATCTAACATCTGCAGTTACTGTTCTATATAAATTATTTCACTGCCAGGTTGATCCACTAACTATCATTCATGATTGCAAATAAAATAGCAATTGTACTCCTGATCATGGCTAGCAGTCTTCACACCAACACTCATTGAAATATATTTTCTTTATAGCACTGAGAATAGTAAATATCGGAAGCCATTGGTTATGTATAAGATTGTTTCTACTAAAATTGAGAGTTGAGATCATAGTTTTGGGTAGAGAGATCAGCACTGAATTTTCTACTCATTCTCTCTTGGGTGCTGTCACCAGGCATCCTCTGAACCTCATTATTAAGTCATTACGAATTCAACTATCTACAAAAGTTAGGATCAATTGAGTTGAATTTAGATCGTGCCAAGTGGTGTATTCTTGAGCAATAGTTGAAATTGAGTCGTTGGGATCTAGACAAGTTCTTTTTAGGTATACATTTGTCATTCTTTCATATTATTTTAGTTATTAGTCGCCCATTTTTCCAACCACTAAGGGGTATCATGGTACTAGCTAGGGGTTCTGTGAATACTTGGGGCCTTTTTCACCAATTTAAAGGCACTACTAACAGTAAGCAAATTTTTTACTGTTTGAACATAAGTGGAAGGGAGAAAGGTGTGCACTTCTTTAATTCCAACGATTGAGGAGCTAATGCATAAAAAACTTCTATGATCAAAAGAAATTAAAAATGACATCCCACTTCAAGGAAAATTTCATTGTTGGGCAATCAAATTTAGCTAACCTTTGAAGGAAAGGAAAGGGAGCTAATTGAATCTCTAACAGTAGTAATACAGTAGAACGGAAGTACAGGAAGCTTGCATGTGCAAGGAGAAACCTATTGCATCACTCACTTCACTGTAAAATAGTCCATTACGTAATTGAGACTTGAGAGTGGCTGAGATGTCAAATAAATAAACTAATGAACCTGATGATGACAACATACGAGTAAAAAATATAGACAGAGATTACTGAAGGCATGTGTAACCAACTATTAGGTATGTGAACTGAGCTGAAGCAGTAAAGATTTCCATTTGTGGACTTCCATTTGAGGTTCAACACTGTTAAGAGAGTTATTTGATTGTTTCTTCATTTATTTTATAAATGAATAGAGCAAGCTTGGACTACTGAAACTTGATGTTCATATCTAAGGGATAGCACAATATGGCTCAATGGCCGTAACTTGCTCGTGTAGAGTGAGATTGGTCTGGCATTATCAATTTTCCTCACTTCCCTAACTAATATCTCTACAATGATAATCATCTTACATTTGCGAGATCAATTTTAACTCTAACTACACATCACGTCAGTATCAAGAAATCAACAAAATAACACATACCCATTGAAATTCACATGATCGGCACACACATACAAGTACAAAAGTCAAAACTGAATTCTCAACTACTTACATGAAAATAAGCCATAGCACGATGGACACAAACAAGAATCCAAACAAGAAGTTGGCCGGGGAGGCCCCCATTTTGAATTGAAGAAAGGTCAATCTTCCCAAATTCACCTCTACAACACCAAAGCCTTGCAAATCTTCATATCGTCAGAACATCATAAAAAAAAACCCACAAGAAATTCGAAATTATATCTAAGAATTCGAGATGCTATCAAAGTAGCTGAAGGATCAAGCATTCAGTTATGTGGAACAGAAATAGAGAGAAAGAGAAGGAAATGATCAGAGAGATGTGGAGAGGGAGTGATTGTAGGAGAAAAATTGAGAGAATTAATAAATAAACAGTAAAATAATAAAGAATTGGAATACTGGGTCGATCCGGGATATATGCTTGAGAGAATAATCAAAGAGAAATTGCATTGTAATGGTAAATCTGAAGAAGAACAGAGGACTAGAATCTGGCGTGCGTCGGTGTACGGAACCTTTTGTGTGTTTCCTTTTTACTTATTCGGTTTTTTGGATTAATAGCGCCCGGTTGGTTTTCTAGGGAAAGCTCATGAAACGTCCCTGTTCAAAGTTGAACGAAACTGACCCGTCCCTTGTTCTCTTTGGGGATTTGGGCTCCTTATTTTAATTTATTTTTTTAATTTTAGGGATAATTGCAGCCGTCGTCGCAAATCTATGAGTTTTTATCGAACTTTAATTTAACTTTCAATTTGTACCAACGAAGGTCTAGACCTTTGAAAATTTAGAAGCTGAAGTCCAAATTGATGAAAATCGTCAATTTAACCGTTAGTTGACGAAGAAAATTGGACTTTAATCAATTTTGACCAAATTGAAAGAGGTAAAATGGTAACTTTAGAATTAACAATTTTTTTTTTTTGAAATATTATAAACAATAAAAATAATTAAACTAAAAAAATAATCAAAAATATGCCCCACCCCCAACATCCATTCAAATTATAATCCAAAGCCGCGAAACGCCGACCGCCACCACGAAACTCATAGCCACCCAAAAATCAAAATCACATCTGCTAAATCGAAACATCGCCTTCACTTTTAGTCCTTCTAAACTAGATCATTGCCTCCACTAAATCGAACTCAAAAGTCACGAGAATTCGAGAAGATCTACTTGAGTGATCCTTACTTATTTTTGTTCTCCCGTGGTGTACATGGTTTCTGTGTTCTCGTTCATAAAATCTATTTTTGACCAATTTTGTGATCTCTTAACAAATCCAAGCCAGAAGCCATTGATTCACAAAGTGGACTCTCTGCATCAAACATAAGGATGGTGTCATTTGGTTTCAAGAAGGGAAAAGTAAAATCTCGGTTATAGCAATAACGTGATTTGCTTGGAGGGTTTCAAATAGGAAAAGTGCATCACATTGGTCAGTACTTGACTAGATGTTCTATGTTGCTGAGTGGTGGCGATGGGATTCTCCACCAATAATTTCATGTAGAATTGAATTGATTTATTTGAGATAAACGGGGTAATTGTCTACCAGTCGATTGTGGGTTTGGGTTTAATGGTGGTGGTCGGCAGCTTTGGAACAATTGTGTTTGGTTAGATGTTGGGGTGGGGGTTGGGGTTGGGTTGAGGATGAGGATGATGAAGCTGAGGGTGGGTATTGGTGGTGGGGCAGATTTTTTATTTTAGTTTAGTTTAGTTTAATTGTTTTTATTGTTAATAATATTAGAAAAAAATTGTTAATTCTAAAGTTACCATTTTACGACTTTCAATTTGGTTAAAATTGGTCAAAGTCCAATTTTCTTGGTCAACTAAGGGTCAAATTGAGTATTTTCATCCATTTGGAATTCAGTTACTAATTTTTCAAAGGCCGGGACCTCGCTAGCATAAACTAAAAGTTAAGGTAAAGTCCTCAAAAAATACAAAGGTTTGGAACCGCTACTGCAATTATCCCTTAATTTTATTAAAAATTTGCATTAGAGGTGTTGATGTTGAAAAATGTATGGACTAAATCCAAGCCAACTTAAGGATTGAACACGAATTTAATTGAGGATTAATCAAAGGGTTGCAAGATGATAATACAATAATCTGTTTCTCTAATTATAGGAGATATTTGAAATATAAAAGAAATGCAAGAATTCTATATATTTCCCTAGAATCTGTGCCCCCTTGTCCTACCACTTCCGTAGCTTTATATAGGAGACATATGCATGCATGCAGTACCCCTGTCTTGTCAAGCCTGATACCGAGCTGAATAAGCACATATGTTGGCGTAACAGGATTGGTGACCGAGCTCAAACCTGTCAACTGATCATGAGTTACTGATACAAGTGGTCTCCAGCAATCAATCCATTACTTAGGGAAAGAAGCTAAGATTTTTTATTAGAGGATAATGTGGGCGCTGACGTAAGACCTTAACACATGCACATGTTTGATTGGTAGATTATATATTCTGTCAGTGATTCTCAATCATTATTCACTATTATGCCTTGAAGGACTACACAAGCTTCCTGGACAAGCTACTGGAAACCCGAGTTGAACTCACACGCCGAGCTCGCATTATCATCTCGTCATTGAGTGTGTAAATTCGAACTGAGCGACCTAGGAGGTCGATGTTAATAGTTATCCCCCAGGTCAGGTCTTACTTAGCTGAGGGATTGACCTTTTTGAAATGATTTGGCACAGCTTCCAATTTCAGCAATAATTACCCTTCATAAATGTCAGAGACACATGTCACCTTATAAGCTGTGAGGCACCTTCTTTCTTCTAGAAGTATTGATTAACAGCCATTTAATCATTTAATTTCTATTCCAACGGTTCAGATCTCGTCTTTTCACATTCCTCCATTTTCAAATAACCCTTTCACTTTTCATTTCCTCACTTTAACATTCCAAACTTCCCAGATTTTTGCTCCACGAGTTTTTAGCTTTTTATTTTCTCTGAGTAAGGTCGTCATCCAGGTATTCTTTTTCCAATTAAAATACCTCTCTTTTTACGTGTTTATTTTCTCCTCTTTTGCTTATATAAGTTTGGACGAATCTCGTGTGCAGTCCTGGGAAAACCAACAGGAAGAAGCTGCACCATCTT
>CAIGRQ010108681.1:0-16469 GCA_903798375.1 Fraxinus sp. D2006-0159 | reverse complement strand
AAGTGAAAGTAGGAAAATATTTTCCTACTTCCATGGAAAATTCCGCCAAATCAAACGCAAGAAAAACCATTTCTTTTCCCACCGGTCCACCAAAATTAAAAAAAAAAAATTATTTCCTTTCCCACCACCAAAATTACCTCAACTTTAAAATAAACTAAAAATAAATATAAAAAGAATATAAAATAAATTCAATCAATTATGATAAATACTAATATTCCTAACATTTTCTCTCTCATCACATAAAAAAAAAAAAGGCATTTTATTCATTTAAAGTCCTCCCACCCCACACCCCGACTTGTGACTTTCATGGCCATGTTGTATGATTCTAGGTAGGCATCTTAATCGAATCGGAGGTTGCGGTACAGCTCCAAAGAAAATTAGGAATGGATCCGAGAATCGACTTGATGCACGTCAGTTCTTGATTCTTGTTGTACGACGAATTTCGTGTATTAAAATATATAAATCATTACAAATTGTATTTTTTTAGAAATACTAGTGGATTTTAATCTTTTTGTAACTGCAGAACTGCAAGATCCTCTGATTAATGATTCTAATGTTTGAAAACAAGGGATCATGTGGCTTGAATTCTGAACTTCGAGATTTGTTGAAAACTTAGCTTTGTTTGACACTTGGATTTGCACTTTAGAACTTAGACTTGAATTTGATTTGATTTGAAGAAAACTTTAATCTTCTTGGGCTTGACTTGAATTTGATTTGATTTGAAGAAAACTTTAATCTTCTTGGGCTTGACTTGAATTTGCTTGATTTGAAAAAGATTTTGATTTTCTTGGTGTTTATCGGACTAAGACTTGAGAAGATTTCTTCTCTTCCTCCGGTTTTGGAATTTATTCAGCACTTCGTGATTTTCTTCTGCACTTTTACTTCTGAAATTTTATGGATCTTTGACCCTATTTATAGGGAAAATTCGTAACAAATTTTGTAACCACTTAATTATCTTTAATTAAAAAGAATAATTGAATAATTGTGAATTTTGAAAAAGTAGGATATACCTTTGAATTTTTATGGGCCTTAGTAGACTTTAATAAATTTAATTGGGCTAATAATTTAAATCGACCCAATCCATTAATTTTTTTTTTGTCTACAAATGTCCTTCTCAAGGTTTTTTGTTTATCATGAAAATAAATTAATAAATCTTGGATTATTATTGTTTATTATTTATTTTTATATAAAAATCATAATTAATTTGATTTGAACATGCCAACTATCTCTGAAGGTAAGTTGGGCTTAAATGAAACTTCATATCCACTTATTTATATGAACGGATGATGAGATTTGGAAACAAGTAGGTTCACTTGTAACTTTGGAGAGAGAGAGAGAGAAGTTTTATGTCTCTTCCCTTTTTAATATTAGTATTAATTTTTGGGATTTTCGTTCTTTTTAATTCTTTTTTTTTTTTTTTAACGCAACTTCTTACCATTTCTTCTCTTTCTTCATTTTTTATTTGTCTCTCTATTTTGACTTTCTTTTTTTGTTTGTTAATTGTTTTTATTCATTTTTGTTTTTCTAGTATGGTTGTTTTAATAAAATTGAAACTAACATTCTTCATTTTTTTAGGAGTTCAACTTTTGAGGCAGGTCAAGAATTTTGAGATTCGAGAGTTTTTTCGTGTAGAATTTAAATTTTTGTGCTACGATCATTTTAGGTGTTCAGAAAATATTTGCTTATTAACAGATTTAAAATTTCAAACATTTTCGTGCACATTGAGGACCAAAGATTGCCACTTTCGACCGTCCAAAGCACTTTTGTTGAGGACTAAGAACCGTCTCTTTCGACCATTCAAGACACATTGTGTTGAGGACTAAGGACTGACTCATTCGACTGTCCAAGACACTTTGTGTTAGGGATCTAGGACATACTCCTTCGACCATCTAAGGCACATTGTGTTGGGGATAAAGGACCTCTCCTTTAATCATCCAAGGTACTTTGTATTGAGGATCAAGGACCGGCTCCTTAGACTGTCCATGCACTTTGTATTAGGGACCAATTACCGGCTCTTTCGATTGTCCAAGGCACTTTGTGTTTAAACCCGGGACCGGTTCCTTCAATCATCCAAAGCACTTTGTGTTAAAAATCAATGACTATCTCCTTCGACCTTCCAAGACACTTTATGTTGGGGGACCAATGATCGACTCCTTCAAACATCCATGACACTTTATGTTGAGGACCAATGACCGTCTCCTTCGACCATCTAAGATACTTTATGTTGAGGTCATTTACATATTTGGGAGATTGGTAATTTTAGTAAATGAACGAATTTAAAAGATTTACTGCCATAATTTATTTATTTATTATATTTTGTTTACTAATTTTCTCTCCTTTTTGTTGGAATGGTTGAGACGAGCTCTAATAATAAAGTATATTTTGATATACACGAAAATCATTGAGCTTAAAAATTAAGGTAAAAGTTACTTTCATTTTAAAGATACTGATTTGAAGTATCATGTTCAATCTGGCATACAAGGTGAACTTAAACTTAGAGTCCATAAGTCAATGATAGATCCTTCTCCGACATCCTGGAGCCTTTGTCAGAGTTGCATATGCCAACTATTTTAGTAGTCATCTTCCCTTTTTGTGTCTTCCACCTCATCATTCCTAAATCATAGAGTGCATCCCAATAATCGTAATTTGTGAGAGGAATGACAATAAAGAAACACGATGGGAAGTGCATTTGTCAGTCATGGAGATATTTCTTTTCTTCCAAAGTTTTGGGAGTAGTCTTTATGGGCCCAAAAATTCCTTCTGGAAAGGAATCTTCACGAGTTAACTTCTGCAATCATCCCTACTACAAATGATTATCAGTGTCCTCGATTTGTATCCTATTTTCGAGGAAACTTCCCTTTCATTCTTAAGACATAATCCTCATAGATTTACGAGACAACATGGCTTTAGGCAAAAACTTCTTAGTTAACCAAGAAAGTTGGATACTACTTCCAAAGTAGGCGATATGTATCGCTTTTGGTTGTCCTTGGCTCAGACGATAAGTAAATCTATATTTCATATTCCAAAGTGTTATACCTTTATATATGATCTCGAAAACCTAATATTTGATCTTTCTTCAAAGTTTCTTTCATGTTTGGCTCTTAAACTCTTGATCTTGATATTTCTTGACATTTGGATTTAATGTTTAGTCTTTGATCTTGCTTTGAAGTTTCTATCATGTCTGGCTCCTAAACTCTTGATCTTGATATTTTTTGACATTTGACTTTAATACTTGACTTCGATCTCGATCTTCTTCATGAGCCCGATTTATAATGTGTTGATTTTGACAATGCTCGATTGATTTTAACATAGAATCATCATCACTCTAAATCAATTGTTAGAAACAATATTAATCTTATTTGTTAATATCAAAACATTTAGGATGAAATCAATCATAGGTCAACATTGACTTCCATTTCAATTTGAGGAATCAATTCTGGTCGGAATCTTCTTTAATGTTGATCGGACAAACTTCATGTCTTACTGCAAGGTGATGCACTGCAACCTTATGATATAACCTTAGCAGTTCCTTGTGAGACCATTCAAATACGTCTTTGTATTCCTAAAACAAATAGATATACTCAAATTCTTTTTTTTTTCTTTTACTAAGGATGGCACTTACAAACACTGGTATTGGCTCTTCTTCGATCCCCAAGTTCAATTTTTCAAATCATCCACAATAACTTGTCCTTCTTCTTCAGATGTAGGTGGAGTTGGTTCAGGTTCATCTATTGTGGCAAATTTTTTCGAGTCAGATTTCGAGTTGGAAGCTTCTTCAATAGTATTGTGATTGACATAAACTTATTATTTATCTTCATCATTCTTGAGGGATGGCTAAACATTTTAATTTTTTCGTCTTTTTCTTGATCGTTGAGGTTTCGGACTTAGAATAGAAGTTTTAATTCCAAGTTGATAGAATGCCGATTGTCTTTGAGATGACTTCTGAGGAGCTTGTGTATTCTTATCATTTTGAGTATATAAAGAAGGCTCCCCACTTAACCTTTGGAAGACAGAAGCTTTACCTTTTATATCTACTACTGTGGAGGGTTCTCCTTTTAACCTTTTAAACACCGAAACTCTGGGATTCTCGTTTTTAATTCGATCAAACACTAAAAGTCTCGGTTGTTCTAATTTCCTTCATGTATCTTCATATATTTGAATCGTGATTGGGTTTGAGGAAACCTTATTGACTTTATCTTTCTCAATGGATTTGGATCATATCCCAAACCATAGTTAGGTCACGACATAAGGGCTCAACCAGAACCAGAAGGGATACACCTACTCGAAAGGACATCATTAAGATCACCCAATTTGTGAGGATCTCCTTTCCCAAATCCGCTATTTTCAAACAAATTTTTGACTTGGGGATTGTAACATCCTTTGAAAGTCTATTTTGACTAATCGGCTCCTTTAGTACCCGGCATGTTTTGTTTGGACGAGCTAGAAATATAGAGTTTTGATATGTTTAGAATAGATGTCGAAGATTTCGATGTAGATTTACATTCTCCTGGGGCTGCCATGAGTTGATGGGGACAAAAACAATATTGGAATACAATGTACTGAAAGAGTTAATTCTTTTTTCAATACCTCAACATCGATTAGTTCTATTTGAGGTTTTTTACCTCAAGAGAATCTTTTAATTGTAAATTTTAATTTATCTTTAGGGTTTGTTTAGCGCAGCTAAAACTGAAATTAAAATTGGTAATTGGATCGTTGGGGCTGCAAGGGTCCAAAAACTACAAGAATTTGGCCTGCCATTTTTTCTACTTTTTCCAAACCTACCCTCCGTTGATGTTGGATAGTAAAAAATGGTTGCACACTCAAGTCTCAAATTTGTTGGGACGGAGAGTAGTTATGGAATGTTGTAACTTATGTAACAAGCCATTCTTCAACATTGTACCTGATAATGACAGAAAAATCAATTCTTGAAAAAGCTAGAATCCCTCCCAGACGCACCAATAATAAGTTGATGAGAGAGAACAATAACAAATGTATAATCATCGCCTACATCTTCTTTAATTTTGAATCCGGACATGGACAATTTAGTATAATTACATTTTTCATCCATGTAAAATCTAACATCAACAAAATGAGATTCTTCTTCGAGGAATGGTTTGGACTCAACTAACACACATTTGACTTCTCTGTCTCGGCTATATTTGAAGCATTGGTGCCAAGTCGAAGGTACCACTTCAGTTTCGTGTGGCCAAACCCATCCGAGGAGTAACTTATAGGATGTTTTAGCATTAATACATGAAAGAGAACTGATGAGCTATTTGCAGCTTCAAGCGAATCATGTCAATGACGTGCTAACATTTCTGGTTGAATCCTTGGATGATGATCTTTCTCCTAGACAAATCACCAACATTAATTCCAATCTTCTTCATCGACTTAACCGGCATAATGTTTCTGACAGATCCACAATCGATCATTATGCGATTTATCTGGCAATCTCGAATATAACCACAAACATACAATGGTCTATTATGTAAACGAGAAACCAGTTGTAAATATTCATCGTCAAATGTGATGGTGGCCATACAGTTTTGTCAGGTTCTGGATCCAATATGTTGAACTTTGCCTTTGTATTCTTCCGAATCAATCAATGACACGATTAAAGACATTCGATCATCAGAAAAAAGACTAAGAGATTCTGTTAAACTCGTATTGGAAGGAATACTGTCGAGTCGTGAGATAGTTTTCTTCTTCCTCAAACTCTCTCCTGATACGTTCCTCAATTTATTCTTTACATTGATAACATTAGAGGTAAAACATTCATTGTTAAAGAAACCCTTGAAAGAATAATCACCCAAGGTTGGTAGTCCAGAAGGAGTGCATGAAGCAGTTTCTATTTTCGTTGATTTAGTAGATACTTTTTTACTTGACTTTTGACATTTTCCTTTGGTTGTTTCTTAGTCTTGATTTCTCGTCATAAACATTAGAAATTTGGAATTGTGGAGCCTTTCGATAACGTCTTTTCACAAGGGTCTATGCCCTTGATTTTCTTCTAGTGCTACTTCTTTATTGGGTTACACTTTTGTACTTAATGCCTCCAATTTTGGTCCTGTAAGAGGCGTAAAGTGTGATATTTTACATGTTTTGTCTGACATTCAGTATTTCTCTTTCTTGCCTATGAAAGTGGACCAACCATCGCCGATCTCGTTTTCAAACTTTAAATCAAACTCCCAAAAGTCTAAGTCATAACTTCGTAAAAGGTTGGACGATTGGGTGCACGTAGTCCACCCATCCCTGTATAGACATAATTGAAGGTGATTTCTCTGTCTACCTCAAACTCTATCAGGATTGCTCCTTCTGGAATTTGAGGTCCAAACTCCTCAACCGAGGACTTATTAGTATGATGTAAGGGAAAATGTCTGCTTCTTCTTTGCAATGGGAATTTGGATTAAATGATCCAAATGAAACCATCGATCGAGGAACAGTTGGATCTTCTCTAGTTTCAAATTTGATCTTTTTTTTCTTTATCTAAGTGGACAAATAAGATCTTTAAGGACAAAACACTTCTCCACTGGGTGACTGATAATTATGTGAAATTTACAATATTTAGGATGATCGGTCTTACTAGATTCCTCCGGTCTCTTTGGTGCAGAAAGCTCAATTATCTTTTGTTCAAGGAATTGATCTAGAATTCCATAAATTTCAAAGTCTGAGAAAGGATACTCATTCTCCTCAAGTTTTTTTAGAGTCACGTGACCTCTACTTTGAACTTGTCCTTTGTTAGGTCTGAACTCGGGCTTCGATTTTGGATTTGAGCTCAACCTTTCAAAGATTATCTTTGCAAGGATAGTAGAGTAATTCATAGCCTTTTGGACTTACTTGTCTTGTCGTCTTTATTTATTTTTTAGGATCTTTCTCGTCACGTGGATCACTTGGCAGGAAACTTCCATGCCTTGCAATTTGGAGATCCAGGTCGTGAGTACGTATTGCCAACTCTTTAAATAGGTGGTGCATATTCGTTTAGAGATTAAAGAGTAATCCCCAATACATACCTTATACACACATGTCAATGGAAGACTCTTCGCGGATTCATTCTTTGCAGTTAAGCACAAGGCTCCTCCAGCATTTGATATACTCTACAATGGGCTCTTCCTTGCTCTGCTTCCTTCAAGTAAGTTCTGGAAAGCTAATAGTTCACCTGATGTTGTAAAAGCGTGTTAGGAATTCTCGCTCGAGTTGATCTCAACTATCAACTAACCCAATCGATAAGTTTGTATACCATTCAAATGAGGCACCTTTGAGGGAGCATACAAACTGCTTCATTATAGTATCATTGTAATTGCTATGTTGTAACACGTTTCAATGAAATTAGCAACATGTTGTTTTGGGTTGCCCTTCCCATCGAAACATTGGATTTTTGGAGGTTGGTAACCAAGGGTATCTTCGTTTCATCAATTCGACAACTATAAGGCATGGCATAAACCAATGAAATTGTAGTGAACCACCATATTGTGCACGAAATGGCGTATGCAATCATATGTTGAAGTTGTTGGAGGGATAGAGAGCCAACAGAGAGTTGAGTGGTGTCATACAACATTTCGAACACGTGCATATCTTGCTCCTGGTGATGTTCTTGGGCTTCAGATCTTTAGCTTAGATTTTCTTGATTGCCTTCAGCCAATGGATTTTGCAACTCCTGTTTGTACATGAGTTTAGCAATATGTGCATCTTTTTCGTCAGTGACTTGTTAACTTTTCAATAGCTATAGCCATTTGTTGGATTCGATCATCAAATCCCAATATTGCTTCCATAACCATTATTAGCTCGAATGATTCTTCAGATGAAGTATAGTCTCCCCATCTACGTGGAGAAGTAGCATGAAAGGATCCAGACACGGATCTGCCATTGGAGATGGAACCAAAATAAGAGCTTCTCGTCGAACTCCTCGTCTTTTCTATCAAACAAGAGTTTGACTTTTTGTAAGCAATTTTCATTTTGTCTTTGTTAGAGAACTCCCTCCATGGTGGGACCGATTGAGTTTTTCAAATTTTTTGGGCTCTAGTCACATGGAAGAGTTCAACAAGCGTCTCTTCAAGATGATTCATAGTTTTCTTTGCCTTTTTGCTTGCCATTGTTGATGCAGTAGTTGGAACTTGAAGATTTTGAAATCAAAAGATGAGAGGATAATAAGGTCCCATCAGGCGTGCTAAGAAATTTGTACGACGAATTTCGTGTATTAAAATACAGAAATCGTTACAAATTGCATTTTTGAGAAATACAATTAGATGGTAATCTTCTTGTAACTACAGAACTACAAGATCCTCTTATTAATGATCTGACTGTTTAAAAACAATTATGGACTTCGAAGTTTGTTGAGAACTTAGCATTGTTCTCCACTTGGATTTCGAGGCTTAAATTTTCATTTAAGGACTCGAACTTGAATTTGATTTGATTTGAAAAAGGCTTTGATTTTCTTGGAGTTGACTTGGACTTGATTTGAAGGAGATTTTGACCTTCTTGGCGTTCACCGAACTTAAGCTTTAGAGGATTTCTTCTCTTCCTCCGACTTTGGGATTTCTTCAAGACTTCATGATTTTCTTCTGCCTTTGCTTTTGAAATTTTATGGACATTTGTTCCTATTTATAGGGAAAATTCGTAACCAATTTGATAACCACTCAATTATCTTTAATTAAAAAGAATAATTGAATAATTATGGATTTTAAAAAAATATGATGGGTTCTTGAATTTTTATGGGGCTTAGTAGACTTTAAAATACTTTGGCTAATAATTTAAATTGACCCTATACATTAATTTTTTTTTTCTACACTTGTATTTTGAAACAATAAGACTCTACTTTAGAACTTTACAATTTATTCATCCTAACCACTAACCAGTGACTCGACCAAACAAATAGCAAGTTTGCAAGACCTTAGTAAGTACGCTAATAAATATATTTATTCATTTAAATAATTGAAACATATCACTTTTACGTGCGGTCCATCCCATAAATTCTTCTTGAGCCGTGTCATGTTGAGCCACAATCAAAATTGAATTCTATTATACATATTGAACGTTATTTGGTATTAAGAAAATGTTGAAATATGTAATTGATAATTTATTTCATTTATTCTATTTCTACAAGATATTGAAAAATTAATTCGAATGTTAACACATGATGTTTGAACATAAATATTATATATAGAATTAAACCGATCCATTCGATTTTGCTTCCAGTAATTACGTGAAACCTAGAGGTTTCATTTCGGATATTGAATATCCGAAGTGTAATACGTAAAAGTTGAAGTATAACCAATGCACCCACTTTTTTGGCTATTCCCCACACTGACATCATTACATAATCACAAAAGTAACCTTATTCCTTGGTAATTTTGTTTTCTCTGGGACAATGCATTATTTTAAAAATGAAGTCCCATGACAGCAGAACCACATCTAGAAGAACAAAGTCAGATCAAATGCTAGACTGGTTAGGATTAATGAAGAAAAAGAATTAAAATCCTCTCTGTTGCACGTAATACTACATCAAACATGGCCTGAACGACATCAAAATTACATTCATTGAAGGAAGAAGCAAGCTTCAATCAACAAAAAAAATATCAAAAAATTTGATCGCGGTGAGCCCAAAAGCTTGAAGCTACTGGTAGAAACCTGGTACGCTTTTCAAACATTATTTATGATAAGAGACGAGAGAGGGTGGATGTATTGAATGGAGTGAGCTTAACAGAACTGTAAGACGATAATATACCGATGTTTTGAGCCATATGATCAATGTCATTCCACTAGTATAACTTATAATTTACCAGAAACTTCTGTGCCTAAAGTAATGTATGTCTTTACAATACCATAATACACAAATAGGAATCGTTTCCAATACAAATGAACAAGACAGAAAATTTTTAGTGCAAATATATATTAACGATGCACTTCTTGGCAAGCACGAATAGTCAATTGTCAAGCAAAGACAGTAAACAAAATATTGTACAGAGATGAGAAAGATCGCAGTACGATTCAGTCAAGCTTGACAAGAGAGATTTAAAGCAAACGACTGAATTGAACTCTTCATTACTTCTACAGAATACCTTTCTCCAACCATTTGCAGTAATTAAGAAGAAAATGAAGAACCCAAAAAAATACTAAAAGAAAAAGGAATAACATAACATAAAAAAAAATATTTGAAATGATACAATGTAGCATCACTAACACCGAGGACCACCCTAACATAGAATATAATTCGGACAGGCAAACTTTACCTAGCATTTTACATGCCTCTTTCCACTGTCAAAAGGGCCTTAGTAAATTGAAAAGCTTAATTCTCAGCGAAGGACATGTAATCAACTCCAATTAATCACCATGCGAACATCAAGTCAGTAGCTATCAGCTCTATAAGAAATAATCAGGTGTTCTTCGAGTTATATCAGGTTCCCCTCTTCGTGGAGCTGGCTCAAACTGCAACAGAAAAAATTTAAAAGCACCAATACTTATTCATTACGTCCCTCATTCTTGGAAAATCCCACCACTACACGAAAAAGATTAGAACTAAAATGAATAAATGACAGAGACAGGCAACACGCATTAACACGTGCCCACACACACACACACACACACAGGAACCTGGATAAATGTGTGCTCTCTGCAGTCATCAACTTCCAAAATAGATGCCATATTTCCACAGCGATAGCAATAATTTGGTGCACTAAAAATAGTTACAACCTTTTGTTCCTGTGGTAAAAGGTCAAATCAATTATGGAAAGCCAATTCTAATAACAGTAACCGAACTAATACATGGTCTACAGTGTTACGGAAAGTAATAATTACATGGGCCCAGTTATATCCCTCCATAACAAGCTGATGAGCTCTAGCAATTAGCTTTAAGTTGTTGGTATGATTGAATTGCTCCGAAATGTCCTATAATATGGTAATGGAATTAATCAGGTGAAACAAGAAATGGGAATGAAGTAACCCTCAATAAATAGATGACAGTACCTGGCCAAAAGTGTATCCAGCACCACGAGGGGAGATGCCCCAACCACAACGATCATCTGGATCAGACCACAACAGATCACACATTGGACCTTCATGTGGAACTTCTTGAACACGATCAAAGTTTCTTATATTATCAAGAGTTTCAATAGAAGGGGACAATCCACCATGCAGACAAAATATTTCTGATTCAACCTACATAGGGATCAGTACATAAGAATCAACTTGCAAGATCGATAAACTAATATTCAATCAATATGAGTTTTGGAAAAGAAACTGGCATCTGTGTCTAGCAACTATAAAGGCTGATGCCTTTAGATCGAAAAGAAATTAAGAAAGGAATGAAATTACTTCTAACAAGAATATCCTTCTCATATATTTGAACCATAGGAATGTTAGACATACAGGTCACACATCATTTACAACCTTTACATCCAACAATTGAGTCAGTCAATGTCAATTGACTGCTAGTCATTACAAACAACTAATATGCCAGTAAACTTAGCCCATGTTTGGTTTAGCTAAAAAGGTTGATAATCTATGTCTAAGTCAACAATTAATTTTAACCACGTGTTTTATGAGACAAACAACTTTTATCAACTTTTCAGCCACACGTTTCATCAACTTCTATCAAAATCTACTAAAATTCTATTTTTTAGCAAAACCATACAGGGGCTTAATCTTTTACATCTAATTTCACAATGATTCAAATGCTGGCATGAAGTTTATCCCACCAACTCAAAAGCTCAGCTCATGCAAATTAATTACCAAGTTAAGAAGCATTAAAAGAAAATAAGCACGGAATCTAAAATTCAAAATCTTTACAGAAACACAAGAAATGCAGGCATACATGATAAAGCAACATACGAATCTCATACACCGGTTTTTGTTGCTCACTTGCAGTTTTTGTGTGCACACATCTGGAGTAAATCCACCGAATTTCTGGACAGTGGATAACTTGGGGAATTTCTTTAGAACAGTACAAGTTTAATATTTTAAGTTATTCCATACACAATTAATTTACTCAATTGCATATTTTACACCTAAGACAATTTGAGTACTTTAACTTCTTTTCTTTCTCATTTCTATATGCTGTGCTTGGCTGAAGGAAGTATTCCAAGATCGATTTTTCGCCCAAGTCATCAAGTGTACAGGGAACTTTCCAAAACAATGGCATCATAACAAAGTGGGATGATGATATTGGGGAAAGAGTTCTACTAACCAATGCAGTCAGTGGGAAATAGTCAAACAGATCTGTGAATGTCTTCCAAACATTAGCATTTCCATACCTATAACCAAAAGGAGAGTTTATTAACAATAATACACAAACGAAAAAGAGATGCAAATATTCCAGGTAAATAGATCTAACTAGCTGCATATGATAATAAAAGCACGTGATGAATTACAATAGTACTTAGGATACTCGTATCCCAAGTCATATAAAAGCGGATAACAGAATTAAATAGCATTTTGAATACTCGATCCTATGCCACATATTATATGGATTTAGAGTTCTGAATTCAGCATTCAAGTGACACTGATTAGTAACTGGATTATAATTCTTCAACTTTGAAGTCAAACTTACACTCTGGAGGAGAACCTGTTTTTCGTCCTCCGAGTCATTTAAAATCACACGAGCAACTATAAGGATATGTGCCCATGAATCAAGTCCACATCCTAAAGCTTTGTCCATTAAGCTATCTCGTGCATTTGTACAATCCTTCTAGCACTCTGTAGTTTTTACACATTCCGCCATCCTTTTGTCAATATGGTAGAAACACAATTATATTTCTTATTTCATGAACTATTCCAATACGTTTATAAGCATATAAAATAATAACATGTAAGTGACATGCTATCAAGATCTTCATATTGTGTATTCCCAAAAGTGACAGTCTCACAAACTCATACCCACTTTGGCTTGCAGAAGCTAAGTTATCTTGTTCCAAGGCATGTCTAATTCAATGAGAGTGCACAAGAATTGACAACTTATCTAAAAGTGAACCTGACACTAGGCATTCCCTCTACGACTCTTCCTTTATTAATAAAACTAACCGAGCACTCAATTTACTTGTTCTGTAATTGGTAATTATTCAGTTTAGCCATATAAAAATAGTTCACGAAATTGGATGCCAACATCTTCTGACAACCTCAACCCCGAATATTGTTGAGATATAAAACATATCAATCTTTAATTTGATGCAAATTATAACAATCTTCTCAAACCAATTATTTAATTAACCAGCTACGATGGGGGTATGAGAATACAAGTAAATGATAAATTGATAATCACTTCTTCAGGCAAATTAAGGGGGTAATAATGAACTCACTTCCGCAGGCATTCATCATAAAACCCATAGACTTGTGTAATCTGTGTACAAGAACAAAGATTTGGTCCAGCATTAACCACAGAAAATTATACTTGGTTGAATGCAAGTACGAACTATATTTAGTTAAGTAAGATAAAGAACAAAAATTTGTCATCGCATTATAAAGATACACCTAATAACAGAAGCAATGAAAATAAACAAGAGAATGAAACAAAAAAGGTCAGACCACTTATAGCTGAGTAAATAACACTAACTTCAACTAAAATCAGTTGACACATAAAATTTCATGAAAATAAGTCAGGGCAGTCAACTCAGCAAAATCTAAATTCAAAGAACACTAAACAGGTTGCAACTAATTTAGCCACGTTACCACACTTGGTAAAAACATTGTCAAGAAACTCAAACATTATTATGCAGGTATCAGTTCTATCACACTGGCCAATAGCACAAGCCATGCCTTGAGAGATCAACTCTAAGCAAATGAAACCACATATTGCTTGCTTTAGTAGATGAAAGCACAAAAGGCATAATTTCAACAAATCAATTTATTCAGCAATAACAAGCTTTTTATACCTGTGATATCAAAATAGTGGAAGAGACAAAAAGAGAGCATAGAAAATTAAATAATACCTGTCTACTTTCATGATTTCCTCTAAGAATTGTTATCCGTTGAGGATAGCGCACTTTCAGAGCCACTAAAAGCTGCGTGAAATTAGCATATTAGTATCTACCACTAATTGAACACTCTCAGAAACAAATTGTATAAAGCATGCTGGACAATCTATACTATAATCAAATGGATCTCAGATACACGCATCAGGACTGCTTCAAAACTCAACCGCCCACTAACTAAAGAAAAAACTGAGAAGACATAAGGGAAGGAGGGCAGCAATTTTGTCATTGTGACCCAAATACAGAAGCAAAGTTTTGCTATAGTAAATGAAACCATTATTTAGCTTGTACTTACAGTAACAGTTTCAACAGAATAGTACCCACGATCTACATAATCTCCCATAAATAGATAATTTGTATCCGGACACTGTCAACAGGAAACAAATATATTAGAATACTAAAGATGTGTGATCAGATTCATATCGGCACTTCTAATTACCAATTTACTACAAAGCTAGCTAGGTTTGAAAAGAGAGACAAGATTGACAGCATTTACAATTTGGTGAATCAGATTCTCAAAGGAAATACCATGCCCATGAACCCAGTGGTGAAAGATAATGTGGACACGCCTGGTATGGATTCAAATGAAGCATCCAAGTTAGCAAATGAAAAATTAACCAGCCTGGTACGGATGCAACAAGATGAACCTCTAATGATCAATTTCACTATGATTAAGCAACATACGCATGCTGCCATTTCAAGAATATTTCTTCTTTTCCAACCAACAGTTGCAACTCATTACTGCATAATTCATGGGCAAGGTTAAGCAAAAATGAGTCTTACTATGCCTTGCTCGCACTTGGTCCACTGATTATACAAAGGTTGGCAAGGATAATATGGAAACGGTTTTAATCCAACTATGATCTGCTAAAAATTTAGAAGGCGCTAATGATTAAATTGGGGTAAATAAAAGAGAGAAATTCCAGAAAAATGATGGAAGGATATAATATTAGATAATAGGAGGAAGAAAAAGATGTAGCACCATGTAATTGCTCGTATCGTGCATTTTTTTTTTTAAAACAAGACTTATATAATATTTTCTGTTCAGATCAATAATATTATTTTTTTCAAAAATAGGTTTCCCATGTTCTGGTTATATTGTTTATTGTCTGTATCTTCAATTTGAAAACTATGAAAAGAATTAAGTTATGGTGAAATAGACAAGCCTAAAAGAATCTTTCTGTGCAGTTAATTGAATTATGCTTTGTATATAAATAAAACTAGAATAAATAGAATATCAACAAAGAGGAAATATGTGGTATACATGGAAGCAACTTTTTCCATTTTTAAAGAAAAATG
Source organism: Fraxinus sp. D2006-0159 (assembly GCA_903798375.1). Taxonomy (NCBI): domain Eukaryota; kingdom Viridiplantae; phylum Streptophyta; class Magnoliopsida; order Lamiales; family Oleaceae; genus Fraxinus; species Fraxinus sp. D2006-0159. The sequence goes on along the minus strand of CAIGRQ010108681.1, from coordinate 1,215 downwards.
TTAAAAAGTCGATGACGCCAAGAAATGCTGGTTAGAATTCAAACTGTTATCGTATCATAAGGCAACCTACATCCTCAACCCCGTTTATCAGTCTCAAATATAAACTTCCCCTAGCTCAAACCAAAAGAATACAAGCATATGAATACCAAAGGCAAGTACATTACCTTCCCTCCAATGCGGAAAAGTTCAGCTAAATCATGAAATTGGCCATGAATATCACCGCAAATTGTCACGGGGCTTTTTACAGGCTGCACCACAATAACAGAAGATCAATCTAGCTTCTCTTGCACACAACAAATTCTGATTTGCATTAGAAACAAACAGCAGTACAACAAGTGAAAACTAATGACAAAGAAAGGTTAAAATTCTTAAACGGACCATCTTTCCTGCATGTCATGCTACAAGTTAAACATTTAAGCGTGATGGGATAATTAATAATAATATTACATGGAAAAGCCAAATGAGCAAAATATTTCAAGCGGAGCAGATAAGAAACGATTTTGAGCGAGCATATGTTTAAGGCAGCAATTACTGATTTATATAGGTATGGCTAACTCAAAGAATTTATACCCCGGGAATTGAGACCAAAACTAATCTAATTGTCAAGTAAAATTTTATTCTTACAGACGAGTAAAAGGTATCTACAAGTTAAAGCAAGACTGAAAAATCCAAACAAAAACATTGCCTTGAAAAAATCAACTAAGCTGTAATGCGCTTTTGTTGACATTTTTCCCTTACTTTTCCCACCCAAAAAATAAAAATAAATAAATTACTATCATGAACTTATAAAGGACCCAAACAGGATAAATCTATTAAATTTTAAATTCCTATTGCCTAAAGTATGTTTCTAATTTATATGCAAGTCACCTAGAGCAATTATGTGCGTCACATTTCAATAGACCTAATCTGTTCTCCTCATAATAATCCATAACCCTCATATATCCATGGAGAAATTGGCAGAAAAAGTTAGTTTCCACAGTCACACTTTTCCTTACAAACTAATCATTTAATATCGAAATACTCAATTTGATTTAAATTTCCAATAACTCATAGGTCCTAAATATTAGCTGCAAGTCTGCAACCACCAGGCCTTCACATAACATATAAAACATTCCAGTAGAGCATTTGTTTTGTTCAGGGCAGGTAAAAAAATTTAATGCGCAACCAAAATAGCAGTAAACAGTAAAAAGAAATTCATACCTGGACATTACTTTC
>CAIGRQ010108667.1:0-13292 GCA_903798375.1 Fraxinus sp. D2006-0159 | reverse complement strand
GTACCAAAGAAAATGACGAGCAAATAGTTCTTGGATAGTGGATGCTCAAAACACATGACCGAAGACAAAACTTTACTATCAAATTTCAAAAAGAAGGATGGAGGCCATGTCACATTTGAAGATAATGCAAAAGGTAAAATCATCGGAATAGGAAATATTGGCAATCATCTCTCCCCATCCATCAAAAATGGACTTTTTGTGGATAACCACAAACATGATTTACTTAGTATGTGATAAATGCTATCATATTAAATTTGATTCCTCCAAATGCCTTATTAAGGATGCTAAATCAAAATATGTGATATTAGTAAAGATGTTTATGTCATAAATATCGAATTTGAAAATAATAAAAAATGCATTTTGAGTTTGAAACAAGATGCTTGATTATGACATAGAAGATTAGGTCATGTTAGGTTGGACCTTCTATCAAAAATTTCCAAAAATTGTTTTGTCAAAGGATTGCCAAACTTAAAGTTCGAAAAAGATAAAATTTGTGATGCTTGTCAATTTGGTAAACAAGTAAAAAGATCATTTAATCCTAAAGTATACTCTTCAACTACAAAGACATTGCAACTTCTCCACATTGATCTTTTTGGACCATCTAAAGTCGCTAGCTGGGCGGTAAACATTATTGCATTTGTAATTGTTGATAATTTTTCTAGATTTACTTGGGTCATATTTTTGAATTTAAAATAAGAAGCTCTAAAAGCTTTTAAGCATTTTTGTTAGAAAGTTCAAAACGAAAAATGTTATACTATTACAACCATTAAAGTGACCATGGTGGAGAATTCGACAATGTTACATTTGATAATTTTTGCAACAAAAATGAATATGAACATAATTTCTCGACTTCTAGAACTCCTCAACAAAATGGTGTAGTAGAAAAGAAGAATTGTACATTACAAGAAATAGCTAGAACCATGCTTAACAAGAATAATTTATCAAAATACTTTTGGGCCGAAGTCGTTAATACCACTTGTTACATTGTAAATAGAGTTTTGGTTGGTCGTAAGAAAACTAAAACTCCCTACGAACTTTGAAAAAATAGAATTCTCAATATTAGTTACTTTTAAAGTTTTCGGTTGAAAATACTTCATTTTAAATACAAAAGATAACATGTGAAAGTTCGATTCAAAATCTGATATTGGTATTTTTCTAGGATATTCATCGACTAGCAAAGCTTATAGAGTTTTTAATAAAAGAAATCTAGTCATTGAAGAATCTATGCGTGTCATATTTGATGAAACTAACTTATTTGATCGCGAGAAAGGTATTGATGATGATGTAGGTTTGGAAGCTCCATTCAAAAAAATGAAAATTCAAAATCAAAAAATGGAAGTGCCTAACGAAAAACAAACGAAGCAGCCAAATGCTCAAAAAAGTAAAGAAGAGTCAACCGAGGTTCACGATGATCCCCCGCTACCAAAGGAATGGATGTTTGTTCCATCTCATCCGAAAGAATTAATAATAGGCGATCCATCCAAAGGTATCACTACTAGAATCTCTCTTAGAAATCATCTTGGTAGTTGTGCATCCATTTCATAAATTGAACCTAAAAACTTTAAAGAAACTGAGTTTGATGGATTTTGGATACTAACAATGTAAGAAGAACTAAATCAGTTTGAAATAAATCATATTTGGGATTGAGTTGCAAGACCAAATAATCAAACCATAATTGGTAAAAAATAGGTTTTTAGAAATAAACGGGATGAAAATGGGATAATTGTGTGTAACAAGGCTAGATTGGTGGTCCAAGGTTACAATCAAGAAGAAGGCATCGATTATGAGGAAACCTTTGCACCGTTTGCTAGATTAGATTTCATTCGCATGATTTTTGCTTTTGCTTGTCATAAAAATTTCACTCTTTATCAAATGGATGTCAAAAGTGCATTTCTAAATGATTTTATTCAAGAAGAAGTTTTTTGTTGAACAACTCTAGGTTTTAAGGATCATAAAAATCCGGACTATGTTTTCAAACTTCGTAAAGCTCTCTATGGTCTAAAACAAGCTCCTAGAGCTTTGAGCTTGGTACGAAAGATTGAGTAAGTTTCTTATTTCAAATAGTTTTTCAATTGGAAAATCAGGCACTACTCTTTTTGTTAAAGCTCATAAAAATGACAAGATCATTGTTCAAATTTATGTTGATGATATTATGCCACTAATATTCGTCTGATGATATCATGCTACTAATATTCGTCTATGTGAAAAATTCTCTAAGTGCATGAGAATGGAATTTGAGATGAGTATGATGAGAGAATTTAATTTTTTCTTCGGTCTTCAAATTAAGCAAACTTGTGATGGAATATTCATCAATCAAAGTAAGTACATATTATACATGCTCAAAAAGTTCGACATGGATGATTTGAAGCCAATGGACACTCCCATGAGCACATCTATAAAATTGGACAATGACGAACAAGGTACATCCATTGATATAACAAAATATCGAGGTGTGATCGGATCCCTTCTTTACTTAACCGCAAGTAGACTTGATATTATGTTTAGTGTATGTCTATGTGCTAGATTTCAATCGAATCCTAAAGAATAACATCTTAATGTCGTAAAACGAATCTTTCGATATCTAAGTCACACTAGAACTTTAGGACTTTGGTATCCTAAGAGCACTCATATTGATCTACTTAACTGTTTGGATGTCGATTGGGTTGGATGCACAATTGACCGTAAAAGTACTAGCGGGACATGTCACTTTCTAGGCTTTGCACTTGTATCATGGTTAAGCAAGAAACAAAACTATGTTGCTTTATCTACCGTTGAAGCCAAATATATCTCGGCCGCTAGTTGTTGTGTACAAGTTCTATGAATGAAACAAACTCTTAGTGATTATCACTTATCCTTTGACAATACACCAATCATGTGTGATAACACTAGTGCGATTAATTTATCTAAAAATCCTACTTTGCACTCTAGGACGAAAGATATTGAAATTCAACATCACTTCCTTAGAGACCATGCTAAAAAAGGTGATATTGTGCTAGAATTTATAAACATGAAAAATCAATTGGCCAAAATATTTACAAAACCTCTAGCTCACGATCGATTCTCACACCTTAGAAGAGGTTTAGGCCAATTTGATGAAAATGAAGTATATGATTAAAATTACGTGCTCTTATATGTGTCTATTTTTTTCATGTGCATCATATTCTATATAAAAAAAAAGGAACATCCAGGAACCAGACGTCCAGATCAAATCGGATCGTCCGAACCAGTGTTTGGTTTGGAAAAACATTTTCTGCCAAATCGGACGTCCGATTTAGTGTCTGTGGGATTTTAAATCGCGTAACACAGCCTCTTCCTCGCTCATTTCTTTACCTTTTCCTCCATTCCTCTCCCTAAATCTCTTCTCCATCACTTCATTTCTCACCTTAAAACATCAATTACACTCTCATTTCACAAAACCCATCACTTTTACATTTCTATTTTTCAAAAATTTCACTTTTCACCCAAATTTTCGAACCCTAGACTTTCCACACACACACACATCCCTTCGATTTTCACCCATGGAAAGCTCTAGAATGATGGAAAAATGGCTCAAAATCACGATTAGGCAACTTCACCTTTTTCGTCCGATGATGAATTCGATTTGGAACCCGAGGTGTCATCCAACGCATTCGAAAAATCACCCATTTTAATAGGTAAGAATGTTGATTTTGCGAATTTTACTATTGAAGCACCCGCATTCACATCAAGGAACTTTTTGAAAATATGGGATGGATTTCAATTGCAACACTAGAGGAGAATGCATACCCACGTCTAATGAAAGAACTTTACCAAAGTATGTCGGTTTCACGTTCCAGTGACATTACATCTCTAGTTAAAAACAAATATATTGTTATAACCAAAGCCCTCATTCGTGTCATTTTGGAACTTGAAGTATGTGAAACACAAATTTTTCTACACAAGGCACATCCCACACTCGATGGTTATGACCCTACCGAGGCTTGTCGTCGAGTCATCGGGAAAGATTTTGAAAATATCACCATAATTAGTGCACACCAATTGTCTCTTCCATGCAAGGTCTTACATAACATAATTACAAATGTTATTCTACCCCGAAAGGGTGATCGGGATAAGTGAGTTCATTTGATCTCTTCCTTCTCGATTCCTTTCTTGTCGGTAGGAAACTTGATTTCTCAACCATTGCATTAGGACTCATTAAACGTGTCCATTCATCACGAAATGTTAAGGCTTTACCATATGGTACGCTTCTCACGAAATATTTCAAACACTTTTATGTCTCATTAGATGATGAAACATATGTCCAACTTAAACTCATCAACACCATCAACATTCAAACCCTTAAACGAATGAAAATAGTAAAAGAACATGGTCAATGGGTGACACACATGAAAGAGTTCAACCCCACCTCGGGTCAATTTACTCTACCTTTTGAAGGAGATGAGAATGACGATATTGATATACCGCATGTTCCACACCCTTCTCAAGATGCTCCTACCTCTAGTGCTCATTCTTCGTCCCGTAGTTTTGCATTTACCAAGGATCACCATAGTCTTCTCAATGGTGGCATTGATCCTCTTACATCTTCTGTTGATGGGACTGGAGGCCATACGAGCTCAACATGATGCTATTCAAGCACAACAGACGGGCATGCAAGCTCAGTAGAATGTCTTCTACACCCACTTCTATGCCTTGTTTCCTCCACCACCTCCTTTGGAGTCCTAGTCCTAGTTCGATCTCACATTATCATGAATATTATCTTTATTTTCTTTCCTACATATATTTTCTCCCATTTAGCTTCATGTTAACACTTTTTTCTACATAATGACTATTTTAGTGTGAATCTTCTTTGCCATGTTGATATTTCTCCTTGATCTTCTTATCTTATGTTTTGCTTTCTCTACGCCATATTCTTTTTGCTTATTTAAAAAGGGGGAAAACATATGAACGATGATTTGCATACTTAATAAGCTTATTCTGCTTAACGTGAATAAGAAAGGGGGAATTCTTGTATAAAACATACGAGGAAAAACATTGCAAGTGTATAAATCATATGAGATATTCTTCTTATTGCAAATCATCTATTGTTTGTCATAATAAAAAATGGGAAAATTGTTGACCTATGGTCAAATTGTATGTTTTGATTATAACAAACAAACTATGTTTATCTCTAATTCGAATCTTCAAAATGTTACATGTTGCTAACTTAATCAAATTGGAGACAAAACTATTGGACGAAAAAGTTGTCGATCAAGGAAGCTCAAGATAGAAAACTCAAAATGGAAATCAATCGAGCACTCATGAAGACAAACTTTGCATCATTTTAAAATCAAGCAACAAATCGACGCTCTCACCAAATTAACCGAAGACATTGGAACTATTTTTAGCTCGTTTGTAAAGGTAAAGTACTCTAATTCTTGGCAACGATACATTTAAAGCTCAAGTGATGAATTTCTTATGTACAATAAAAATTTATGTCATTAAAACGTTTGCACAAAGATTATCTAGTAAAAACCTCAGGCAAAATATTTACTGGGTGCAAACAAAACAAGATTTTTGACTCAGAAAATCCTGGTCATCCAGATGTCAAAATCCTCAAACGTTCGGTTCGCCATGAACTGTTGAATTTTCGACCATTCTAACAAGTTTCAAATGGCTATTTTTTGGAGTCGTCTGGTTCTAAACCGAACATCCAGATGGGTTGTCCAGTTTGGCAAAAAAGTTGATTTTTTCACTTCTATAAAGACCAACTCACCTACCATTTATAAAGAAAACTTTTGAGCATTCAATTGATATTCTTTTGAGCTGAAATTGTATTGATTTCTCATATCATTTATTATCAAATCATTTGCAATTGAAAAATCTTTGATCAAATTAATTCTTGAAAACCATTCCGTACATCAAAGATTTTCACACCTAATACTTGAGTTTCATTCATTGCTATCTATTAAAGTGTTAGCCTACTTCTCTTCTTGTATTCACCATTGGAATCATCACTCATTAAGAAGAGAAGATTTCATTTATAAACTTTTTTGAATTGTAGGTCGTGTTGAGGTCTTGGAAAGCTCAACGTTGTAAAATGATCGGTGCTTCTTGCTTGTAAGTCACCAGAAGCCTTGTAAAGGGTTGGATTGCACCACAAGTCAATCATCACAGTGAAATTGTCCTTGCTCATACTGGAGAGCTTGGTAACAGAGGACATAAATCATTGCGTTGGATCGAACCTCCAAAATTATATCGTTTGCACTCTCTATCCCTCTTTACTTATTGCCTTCATGTTCGTATTTTCCATTTAAATTACTTTGTCTTGCTATTACGCACTTGATTTTAAGTTAATTTTCCAAAAACGTTTTAAAAACTAATTCACCCCCCTCTTGGTTAGCTATTCTTAGGCTTTCAAATGTATCTTGTTAGGTAATTGATGATAAGCATTGTTTGTTTTTGTTATTGTTGCATTTTGATCTTCTAAGTTGTAGATGTTCATGTTATTGCATGGATATACTTACATTTTTTGTTTGACTTATGTTTTGTAGGTTCATATTGTTAGGACTTATGTTGTATTGACAATTCTTTAGAGAAAATGATTATTATAAAAGAAATCAATGGTTATAAAAAGTCAATAAGTCTTTTAGAATGTTATATAGATGAAGTATGAGTCTTTCTTTAGGTTCGAGTATGGAATAAGGAGAAAGAGTCATCGAATTTACGCTAATATGTCGCCTAGCTGATGATCAAGTGGAAAAAATGGAATTATTGTTGCCCGACTTTCTCTCGGACACACATCTCACTCACTAGTCGCTACCTAGCACTTGAGCGATGGTGTTATACATGAAGCCCTAGTTCATGATTTTCAAAGAGTTCTATCATATGCTACCAAAATACCTCCTATTATAAATACTCAGTGCCCATTACGTTTTAGGCGATCGTTGATCATCATATTACATCTTCGTAACATCATTCAAAGATCCAATAACACATCGAAACATTGAGATAAACATTTGATTTCTGAGATCAATCAACCACAAGTTGGAAAAAACATTAAATTTGTATAATCCAAAACACTCGATTCTTAGATATAATCAGGAAGTTACTTTGTCAATAGCTTTCTTGCTGAAGATTGAGAGAGGTTGGACCAGAAGCACAGGAAGAGTACAAGAACAAAGTGTTCTTGGTAATCTACAGGAGATAAATAATTTCAGAAGATCAGGAGCAAGTGTGAGTGAAACACATTCCAGCGGGTCTTTGAGATTGCAGAAATTAGATCAGGGAGTCTAGTAGGTTGTTCTAGGTTGGGTCATACTGTAAATTCTTATTTTCTATAGTGGAAGTTACTAGCTTGGTTCCAAAATTTTTACCAAGTTAATAATTTTCTCCATCAACAAATATTATGTTATTTACTGCTTTAATTATTATTGTAGCAATTCGACATAGGATAAACTTGACTTGATTGACTAAACATCTAGAACAATTAAAAAGTAACTTGTTGCTTTTAGTTGGTAATTTTAATTATGTGTTATTCACGTATTCACCCACTTTAGGTGATTTTAGGGTCAAACTAGTAAGTTTCAAGTGGTATTAGAGCCAAATTCGATTCATAGCCATAGTTTTCTAGATTTGTAGTTAATTATCTGTCCCGCCATATTTTAAGAAAGTAACTATGCCTATTGAAAGTTAGAATGAGAGCCTTCCTAGAATTGATGGGTGACTGTATCCGGTTGAGCGTAGTAAATGGTTGGATTGCCATTTCTAGCACCATCAATGATGTAGTTACCCCCAATCTTATAGCTAATTGGTCGAAGGCTAATTTAGATGAGTGTAATTGGAATAGTAAGGTTTTACATACTTTATTTGTGGCTGTGTCACAAGAAGAATGTAGACATGTGTCTATGTGTAAGGTTGCTAAAGAGGTTTGGGATATTTTATACACCACACCTGAGGGAACTCAAGTTGTTAAGAATTCTAAGTTACAGATGTTGACCACTAGGTTTGAAGAGATTAGAATGAAAGATGATGAAACATTCGATGGTCTATGCAAGTTTGAATAATATAGTTAATTATGGCTTCAATTTAGGTGAGATAATTCTTGAGCCTAAGATTGTCAGAAAAAAATTTAGATCCTTACCTTAGAAATTTAGGCCTAAAATTATGGCTACAGAGGAGAGTAAGGACATAGATTATATTAAGTTTGAAGAATTGGTTGGATCACTCCAAACTTATGAACTAACATTATTTAAATCTAAGAAATATAAGTCTTTAGCCTTGAACACCGTAAGGGATAATTATCATGATTTTTCTGATTCAGAAACACTTAATAAAGAAGAAATAGCCTACTTTGTTTAGAGAATTTTCAAAAGATATTTAGAAATAAAAAGAAGACAAAAGAGAGAAATAGAGGTGATTTCAGTGAGTCTCAAAAGAGATTTAAATCTGTGAGATGTCGTAAGAGTTAAAATTTTGGATCCACTATAGAAATCAAGGTAAAGTTATGAATGCAACTCTCACTGATGACGAGTCTAGCTCGGATGATCAAAGTGAGAGGTCTACTCATGAGGAGAATGAGAAGTTATGGCATTCACTATAGGATTAAAAGTGAATCTATTAAGGATAGTGACAAGGTTGAGGATGTAGATTGTGGTGAGCAATCTGAGAAAATGTCTGCATATGAGAAAGAGATTCGTGAGGCTTATCAAAAATTATTTGACTATAGTCTTAAGATTAAGAAGGTAAATAAAGCCATACTTAAGAAGGTCAATGAACTTGAGCTAGTTAGAGAGAAACTTGTAGCTGACTTTCAGGAGTCTACCTTGTACCTCAATAAATTAGATAATGTGAATCAATCTTTAGAGCCTAAGATTAAGAATCTTACAAATAAACTTGAGAAGTCTTCTAGGAGAGTTACTGAGCTGACAATTGAGAATGATAAATTAGAAATCTAGATTATGAACATTTGAAGCGAACTTGAGTTTTTGAAGTCTCAACTTCTTTCTTTCTCTAGTGGTACTGAGAAGTTTGATAATCTTTTAAGGATAAACAAGCCTTTTGGTAATAGGAGTGATCTAGGCTATGATAATTATAATCCTCATGATGCTAGCATTTCCAAAACCACATTTGTCCCTGCTACTAATAAGACTCAAAGAATAGATAATCCCATTGGACTGCGTATGATATTTCCAAATGGATTTCAATTTCAGGAACCATGTAGATTTGGTCATAGATTTATTCATACATGTTTTAATTGTGAGTTGGGATACACAAGGCCTAGGTGCAATAGACTTTTAAAAAGAAGTAGAAATCAGGACATATCTAGTAGAGTTGACTTTCTTACTAATTAGGCGAGTCAACTGAGTGTGTTATTAAAACAATTGACTGTGAATAATTCTGCTTCTAGTAAGGTTTTAGTGAAAAAGAGTGATCCAAGAAATTTATAAATAGATCACGGTGCTCTTAAAGTTAAAAACGTTTGTATACCTAACCGATTCGGTGTTTTTGATTCATGCTTATGCTTATTAATTGTGATTCATTCATTATTGCATGTATCTCATTTTTTTTTTCATTTTAGGTAGTTTCATTTTTTTAAATAAAAAATGGGATTTTTTTTTACTAGCATGATATATGATTTACTTGAACATATGTGTTGTAACCAAGTTTGAGCATATTTTCCATTACTTTGTTTAGGTTTTTGCGGAGTACTTAGTATAGGTTTCTTCGTGTACCATATGTACTTCACACGCTATAATCTTGTGAGTGAGTTTTGACTAAGAGTGTGAGAATTGGGATGGTAGTCATCTATTGGTAAGGTGACCTTAAACATGAATTGACCTTAATTTAGTCGACCTAAGCTCTGTCATATCCACTTATATAAAAAATGTTTCGTCCTATACTCTTCTTCGAAACGTATATAACTTGAGTAACTAAGTCCGAGAGGTTTTTTATAACTTGATGCCATATGGTCAACTAACTTGGAGTCATCGGCCCAAAACTCATTAGAGGGTCACTTTCATCGCTTAATGGAAAAGAGTGTACATATAAAATGTGAAAAATTGAAAAGAAAATGTATATATGCTCAAAGTCATGGGAGAAAAGAATAATATACATGAAAAATTGGCTTCATTTATGGGTCCTAATATGCATTATTGATTTGACTTTCATTATTAGGGGAATAAACTTATTTAACAATGATGTTTAGCATGTCATTTCTCACAAATTTAAGGTTTGGAGTTGTAATCACAAGGAATTAGTGGCACTTTACACGCATGAGTTAATTATACAATTTACTCCATTTAAACTTGAAATTAGTATGTAAAAAAGTTTATTAATCATTGATTATGCTTTTGCATCTATCAACCGCTTGTTTTAGTTATTATATATTGTCGATATAGTTCCTTTCATCATTTGTGACAAAATGGGGAGAGATGACGACATTTTAATTTTAGTAATTTAATTTATGTATTTTATTTTTAATTTAGGGAAAGTTTGCAATTAGAGGGAAATGATATTATTTCATGATAGTATTGGGAGAGATGATAGTATTACATAGTTAGTTTTTATAAGTTTTGATATTTTGTGATATTAATGTTTCAATTGGTGTTTTGATTAACATTAATATTACTGTTCAATAAAGCTAGCATATTTATGATAGTTTGTTTTAATTGTTATATTCTTCGTATCATGTGCTTGTATATTTGAGAAGTTGATTTCAGGAAACGGGTTTCAAAGAATGCAAGAGACAAACATTCGATTTGAATTTGGGTAGATTAGTTTTATTTTTACATCTTTGACTTGTATCTTATAGTTTTGTCACATAATGTCAAAAGGGAAAATTGTTAGAACTTATGTTGTATTGGCAATTTTTTAGACAAAATGATTATTATAAAAGAAAATGATTGTTATAAAAGAGTTGTAAAAGTTATTGAGTCTTTTGGTGGGTTGTATAGATGAATTAGGAATCTTTGGATTAGAGTATGGAACAAGGAGAAGGAGTTGTCGAATTTATGCTAATATGTCACCTAGTTGATGCTCGAGGAAAAAAAAAAGAATTATTGTTTCCTGACTCTTGGTCGAGCGACACACATATCACTCACTAGTCGCTAGCCTGGCGCTCGAGCAACGGTGTTATACGTGAAGTCTTAGTTCTCTATTTGCAAGAGTTCTATTCATCATATACTACCCGAATACCTCATATTATAAATACCCAATGCACATTACGTTTTTGGTGGTCATTGATCATTATATTACATTTTTGTAACATCATTCATAGATCCAATAACACATCTAAACATTGAGATTAAACATTTGTTTCTTGACATCAATTAACCACAAGTTGGGAAAAACATTAAATTCATATAATCGAAAACACCCACTTCTTAGATATAATTAAGAAGTTACTTTTCTCAATAACCTTCAGAGGTTGTTGAAGATTGAGGGATATTGGACCATAAGTACAGGAAGAGTACAAGAATAAGGTATTCTTAGTGATCTACGAGAGATAAACAATTTCAGAAGATCAGGAAAGTGTGAGTGAAATGCATTCCAGCAGATCTTGAAGATTACAAGAATTAGATCAGCCTAGGTTGGATATAATGTAAGATCTTATTGTTTATAGTGGAAGTTGCTGACTTGGTCCCGGAATTTTTACCCAGTTAAGGGTTTTCTCGGTCAACAAATCTTGTGTGTTATTTACTACTTTAATTATTATTGTGGCAATTCGACATAGGATAAACTTGACTTGATTAACTAATCATCTAGAACAATTAAAAAGTTACTTGTTGCTTTTAGTTGATAATTTTAATTCCCTGTTATTCACATATTCACCCCCTATAGGAGATTTTAGGGTCGAACTAATAACTTTCACATATTAGTTTTTCTTACATTTTTTACTTTATATTGTTTGAGTTGTTATATTTTAGGAAACAAGTATGAAAAAGAATTCAAGATAAAGTGTGGCTGTGGAAGTTGTATAGTTAACTGGTCACACTCAAACTTGGTGGGGGTTAGAGTTTGTTTCTTTTGTAGGAATTATTTTTCATGGAATGCCAAAGGGAGAGCTTGTTAGATGTAAGCATGTCTTGTCTTGTTACGTGTCCATAATCATTAAATCTTGTTACATGTCCAAAATCATTAAATCGAATTTTAATTGGGGTAGTACTAACTGGTGTTAATAGTAGATTTAGTATGGCATAAAAAATCGTGGAAGTTGAATAAAATTTCGTTTATTGCTCAAGGAGGGCCAAGGTGCGAGTTCAAGTGCAATTCCGAAAGTGAGACCACCCTTGGGGTGACTAGGAGTCGCTCGAGAGCCCGTTCATTCCAGGTGAGTCACTTGTCTTGTGCCTGTGAATTGCTTGAGCAGTCTTCTAGATGGAAAATCCTATTTCTCCAATTTAAAATTTAGACCTCCCCCAAAACGATCAAAAACTGCAAAATATATATTAAAAAAAAAAAAACCTCATGTTTTTCTGTGTTGTGTGAGAAAAGAAAAAAAAATGAGAGGAGATCTTAGAGTTGAAGAAACATATTGCAATTGCAATTCTCTTGTACATTCTAAAGCCAAAATATCACAAAATCCTCTACCATAGAAATTCAAGGTTTTAATGGAGATGAGAGGTGATTAAGAATTTTTAAGGATCCAAGCAGAAAAGAAGTCAAAAGGTTTTGGAACAGGTGCCAGATTGCATAATTGGGGAGTTCTTTGGATAATTATGAATTGACAGTCAAAATTTACTAAGATTTAGTTGTGTATGAACCATATAAGTTTAACCTTTTTGAAGGGAATCATTCCGTGGCATGATGTGCCTGAGATTTGTTTACGTTAAGAGTTCTTCAAGGATTTTTTTTCTTCGTAAACAATTGTTGGTGTTCTTGACATTTCGTTCATTTATTTACTTGCTTTGGAGGTTACTTTTCTATGAAATTATCTCGTGTTTATAATTTTTAATTTATTGCAAATTATTTTTGATATGTTTAAATTTAGTTTAGAATACCTATCTACCCCCTTTAGGTATTAATGGGGTCTAGTAATTGTTTTTCAATTGATATCACAACCTAATTTATCAGCAAACGCCTGTAAAAAGCGATCAAGAACTACTTAAAAAAGCATAGTGAAGTTAGGTACTGCTACTTTTATCCTCATTACTTGAATACTCACATTTTATATATTTGAATATATATATATATATACCAATAAAATATTGGCTCTAACTTAGTTAATTAGGCTTCTTAACGATTTAAAAGATGCTACAATTGTGAAAAACCGTTTTATTGTTCTGCGGTAGAGGTTTGAAATGGAATTTGGTGTGTGAATGCATTAGAAAAATCTA
>CAIGRQ010108663.1:0-16816 GCA_903798375.1 Fraxinus sp. D2006-0159 | reverse complement strand
ATATACTATATAAAACAAATAAAATGTCATACTAAAGTCAATGTGACCAACAAATTCCTGATTCTTATTCCTATTAAAGCTCTTGATTCTTTGGCTATTCAGGAATTGATGACATCTAGGGTGTATGTGTCCTAACTCACCACAATGAAAGCAGGTCGGGACAAATCTAGGACCAATGTTATGTGGACGCTGACGTCTATTCCTAGGTTGATGGGTCCTGTCTAGTAGGCCTTTGTCTAACAAATTCCTTATCCTTAAGATCGGGGTTAGGCACATGTTTGGGCTGTTCAATGACAGGGACAAACGTGGTCTTAGAAGTACTAGCACTATTTTCCTTAAAACCTAAACCTCCCTTATTACCGGCAGGCTTGCCCATTCCCAAAATGTTATTTAGTTTCATAGAACCACTAGAAAAGACAAGAAGTTAAGACTTGGAATGCTCTAGATCGCTCAGAAGATTTTTAACCTGGATTTTTAAGGTTTTCTTTTCAACTATTAGCTCATTAGCTCTCCTAGAGGTCTTCTCAAGCTCACTAGTGAGATTCCTAACTCGAGTATCTAAATATTCATTCATGGATTTCACTTCACTCACGATTCAGGTAGATTCCTTAAAGTGCGCTACTAACTTCTCATTTTCCAATTCAAGTTCCTTATTCTTTGCACTCAATGCTTTGTTTTTTTTTTTTTAAGAATTTTAAGACTCTCCTCATATATTTTATCATAAGTCTCTTGGATATCTTCCTCACTCATAGACTCTTTATCAGAATCCTCATCACTATCTAAGTCCTCTTTTATTTCACTCCCTTGCTCAGATCCATTCTTAATTCTCGTAGTAAAGATAATATATTTTCCACTTTCCTCAAGAGTGGATTTCTCATTTTGATTGTCCGAGTTATATTCGTCATCAATGAGAGTAGCATTCATAGCCTTATTCAAATTTCTCCTACTGCTAGGGCACTCAGTCCTAACGTGAACAAAACCTCGACAATTATGGCATCTCACAGATTTAGAACTTTTTCTAGACTCACTTTGACCACTTCTATGCTTCTCTTGAGGTTTTTGTTTATTCCTAAACATTTTTCGAATTTTTTTACCAAAATATGCTAACTCCTCTTCATTAGGAGAATCAGAATTCGAGGACTCTTTATGACTATTCCTCACAATTTTTAAGACCAATGACTTATCGTTTGTAGGTATAGCTGATGTACGTTCATAAGTCTGAAGAGATCCAACCAGCTCTTCCACCTTAATAGAGTCTATATCCTTACTCTCTTCAATAGCAATGATTTTAACCCTACATCGCTCAGGTAAGGATCTAAGGGTTTTTCTTCCAATTTTAGGATCCGGGATTCTCTTGCATAGGTTGAAACTAGAATTCACTATGTCGTTTAGGCTCTCATAAAACTCATCAAACATTTCATTCTCTTTCATCCTAATATGTTCAAACCTAATGGTTAACATCTACAACTTAGAATTCTTTACAACATGTGTTCCCTCATGTGTGGTTTGTAAGATATTCCAAACCTCTTGGCTACCTCACACATGGATACTCGCCTAAATTCCTCCGGGATATTACCATAAATAGAGCATGTAATGTTTTACTATTCCAATTACATTCATCCAAATTAGTTTTAGACCAATTAGCGATAGGAGTGGGGGTTACTACGTTGTCTACAGTTGTACTAGGGGCACTCCAACCATTCACCACACTCAACCAAATTCGCTCATCCATAGATTTTAGGAAACCTCTCATTCTGACCTTCCAATAAGCATAATTATTGCCATCAAAATATGGCAGGGACGGATAAAGAATTATTCATCTAGAAATCTAAGGTCAGGATTGAAATATAGGCTCTAATACCAATTGAAAAATTACGTAGTTTACTAAATTTGACCTTACGTGCGAAATAATAGAATTAACAAGCAACAATTCACATTTTTGTTTTTAGATGATTAAACAAACAATCTAATTATCCTAAGTTGAATTGCCGCAGTTTTTAATAAGAAAGAAATAAATAACACTAATATTGATGACGGGAAAACCCAACTAGGTAAAAACTCCATATAGACAATATGGATTACAGTCTAATTCCAGTCTAACAAATTCCACTAGTTCCCACTATTATAATTCTTGTAATCTCTAAGATCTGCTGTACCCACCAGCTTCCTGATCTTCTACAGTTAGATGTTGTCTAGCCAACTCCACTAGACTTTCCGATCTATTTCCTGTAGCTTCCAAGATCTGCTGTCTCCTTCCAGCTTCTCGATTGTCTTCGACTGTCTCTTCCAAGTGGACTTCCAAGAATCTCCAATTCTTGTGTTTTTCCTATGCTTGCAGTACAACCTCTTTCAACCTCTAGCAGCTTCTGAAGTTCAACTAAGAAAGTACCTTCCTAAGGATGTATGTTTAGGAAGTAGGTGTTTTTTATTCTTCAATTTGATATTTTCCCTAAGTGTGGTTGAAAGATCTCAAGACTAAAAGAATAAATCACAAAGAAGGAATGTGTTCTTAGATCTCTAACGAAATATATGAGACAAGAATAATAATCAACCACTAAACAATTCGTGCATAGGCTTGGATATATATATAGGAGAGGGTAATTATGTTGAATGAACCGAAAAAATACTTCAAAACAGCAATTAGGGTTTTTCGGATCGACTGTCGCTCGAGTGATAAGCGATCGACAAGCAAACGACGCACTGTCGCTCGAGCGATAGCTTAGCGACAAGCGGACGGCATACATTTTGTTTTTGTCGCTCTAACAGTGTCCAGACGATAGGCTAGCAAAAATGAGACGTCGTGTTTCTCCTCTTCTCATGCTCGAACCCTATATCTCGTAACCTAATTTATACAAATTGCACCATTGGTCTTTAAATTTTACAATACGTTACAAATTAGTCATTTTGTCCACGTAATCGCCCACGCTAATAACCTAACGTGCTTTAGTAAATTTCACGGTGCCTTTAGGATTTCTGTTTTGGCTAAGTTTTTAGTTTTTCCTGCTTGTTCGTAGTAAAGCATTAATTTTTAGAATAATTGCATTTTTCTTCTTCCAGTCTTTGAAAATTAGGCAGATACCTCAAATATTTGGGATATGAAGTCAACTACGTTCACAATTTCATTGACGTTGAGGACATGGTGGGTCAAGTTTTGTTTCAAAGAGCTGAAAGATGTATTTGTGCATATCTACCATATCTACTAATATTATTATATTTTTGAGAAAGCTATTGAATTTCCAGAGGTTGATACTGTAGCTTTCTTATAAGTACCAACAATTTCTTACATATGTATGACAGGATAGCTGAGTCTGCAAATTTCGAATTCTGTAGATTATTGCCAGAGCAAATGAATTGGGGGAGGATCCGATAATTTTAAGCAGACGATATTGTGAAGAGTTTCATTGTGATATGGTATATCTTCATTGTCTTCCTCCTTCAATGGGACCTCGAGTGTCTGATCACATTCCAGAAATCATTGAGATGATTAAGCAGGTAACTTATGTGGCTTTGTGATAAAGTAATTTCTCTTGCAGTTTGGCCACCTTTATTGAAGATGTTCACCTTTATTTCCATTTTGCAAACAAAATAAAATAAATCTGTATTTGCGGAGGAAACTCAAAATATAATCCCTCATTTACATCAAAGACTTTAATTTGAGTAATCCAAGATCGAATTCCTGATGTCCTTGTAGTATTGGAAAGGAAATTGTGTAGAACATTGTAAACTAGTGAAAATTCATTTTTCTTTTAATTTGAACTCTCGATTTTAGAATTCTCTTTGATCTATCATTTTATCCTGGATTTTGTTAATTACAAAGAAATTCAGCATGTTAGCATTAAGTGGAGACTTTTTACTTTGGTAACAGATACTTGATAATGGGTGTGCGTACACTATCCAAGGTGACATGTACTTCTCTGTAGACAAATTCCCGGACTATGGACGATTAGAATTAATCTATTTGTACCGATTTTGTTGACAACTTTTTTGACCGATAGACATGTGGCGGCCCCCTCGGTCAAAGTGATTGTCAAAAAAATCGGTACGAGTAGCATGATTGGGACGATTATCTGGCCGTAAGTTAGAAGATAATAGAGTGGGTGAACGGGTGGCAGTGGACTCAAGGAAGAAAAACCCAGCTGACTTTGCATTATGGAAAGTACATTCTTTTAACTTCAACTCTGTCCATAATTATGATATGTATTTAATAGAGAGAAATGCATTTAAGCAATCTAACTAGTGCATATGTTAGTTTACAATGCTTTTTCTGGAATATATTCCCTTCCTTAATGATAGTGGGTGCAAGGGAATTGTTTTATTTCACTTTGTATACTAGGTTTAATATTGCGGCCACTAGGCATATTGACGGGCTGCCTAATTTTATGTTGTTCCTTGCTGATTTAAGTTAATAATACACTTCCCGTGTATTATGCTTTTTTATTAATGAAATTATGATTACCTTTCAAAAANTAAAAAAAAAAAAAAAAAAAGTGGGTGCAAGGGCATTGAGTTTTCACTTTTCAGTTAATTAAAGAGAAGTTTGTATCCACACGGGTTGTTGAATTTTCACCCTTGTTCATTTTAAAGGTCTACCATTTTCTCCAATCATTTGAGTGGTTGTCTGTCTGTTTGTAGTCTGCAAAGGAGGGAGAACCATTTTGGGATAGTCCGTGGGGTCCTGGTGTTAAGGGATAGAATCCCACATTGAATAAAAATGAAAATATTGACCAATTTATAAGAGTTTGGGCTACTCCTCTTAACAAGGTTGATTTTTTAAGATGGAACCTCAAATTTTAACATGGTATCAGAGCTCATTAAGCTCCAATGAGCGATTCAATCCGATTAAGCCTCAAAAAGATTGAGCACGCGAATTTCAAGATTGAACTGCTCAAATGAGCCACCATCTTGCAGGGCATGTTAAGAGATAAAATCACACATTGAATAAAGATGAAAACATAAACCAATTTATAAGAGTTTGTACTATTCCTCTTAACAAGGTTGACATTTTAATATGGAACCCCAAATCTTAACACCTGGTAGACCCGGATGGCATATTGAGTCCAGTGTCATGAGTGCTACTTAGCTAGGTTATTCTTTTGACAATCATTGTGGGGGAATGGATCTAATTTTTCCCCATCATGAAAATGAGATAGCGCAAAACTGTGCTGCGTGCCACAAGAGCAATGTAAGCTATGGGATACATAATGGATTTGTAACTATTGATGCGGAGAAGATGTCAAAGTCTCTTGGAAACTTTTTCACAATTCGGCAGGTACAGGCTCCTCTCTCTCTCTCTCACACACACACAAGCCTAGACTCGAGTGGAGATGTAGAAACAAATTAAAGGACTAATCCATTTGTACATGGGGGTTTACACATGTACACCCCCCTCACATGAGGAGAGGGCCCACGATTAATAAAATAATCATGCCCCCCTATTCTCGGGGGGCAGGTGGGGCTGGGTAAACCCCCGTGTACGAATAGCATGATCCTTAAAGTGCATCACACTAGCTTTGAGACTTTTCCTGATGGGGGCTCATTATTGTTCGCCAATCAATTACTCACAGCTTGAAAGTGCATCAGACCGTATTTTTTACATCTATCAGGTACAATACTTTCCATGTTTCATTTTGTAGATATCAAATCCTTTTCTCCTGTATCAAGCTCTTTCATAATTTGAATATTTCAAAAGTACCTGCTTTTGCAAGTTCTGGTGCCTTCAGAGTTCTGCATGTGTTATTCCCCTTGTTTTTGTGATATTGTCTTGAAGCACTGCTTTACTGTGCTTCCAAGCCTGTCCCTATAGAATTTTTTCTCTCTTAACCTGGGGCCAGTTACTTCTCCTTCCTCATTTTTAATAGAAAAAGAGTATCCAAACATTATCAATGAAACGGGAGAAATGCTAGCGAATGGAAAGGAAAGAAACAAAGGATGGATTCAACTTTCAATGTACAGAAGCTCTTAATTTGTTGAGATAAAAAAATAGAAGAGATTATTACAAGCTCTGAAGTAATGTCAAACAAAAATCAAAATTGGTGATGTGGTTGTGAAGGATGATCACAATGATTCTTTCTAGCTATGGACGGAATTTAATTCGTAAAAAAGAATTAATGTAGCCAACCCCCAATTTATTTGGAATTTGTTTTTGATAGAAGTCTCTTTGAAGATACTCTTTCTAAAATTCTCTGTTGGTGCCCCTATATTCATGCAGCTGTAATATTCAGTATTAGAATGCTGCAAAACTTGTATGTCTCCATATTTTTACTGTTACGTCAGACTTCCATATTAAGATTTTGCTTTGGTCGCATGCGTTACATGATTGTGAGGATATTCTGTCCCAGCATGATGAGGCAAGCTGGAAGGATTGCATTCCATCAGGAACTGCACTTTGTATTGACAAATTTAATGATGAGTTTTTAACATCAATGTCTGATGATTTTCATACTCCCCGTAACATTGGCTGCAATGTCAGAGCCATTGAAGACCATCAATGACCTTCTACATACTCGTAAGGTATATTGGTTTCAGTTGCATGATTAAGCAATTTTATTTGTCGGTTAATTTTCCTATGCTGGTTTATATTTGAATCCTTGTTTTCTTCTTCAGTTCAAATCAGAAAAGTGTTTTTCATAGATTATCCAAAGCATGGATGAGATAGTAGATATGGTTTCCAGAAACTATAAGTCAGTGTTCTCATTAAACTGTCCTTTTAGGCATTTTAGGCAAAGTAGTTATTTCTTGGATTTTAACTTAATTTTGGATATCCATTTCAATTATGTTGTATCATTTTACTCTCTTATTGAAAGTTGAGGCACATTTGCGTCCTTCTACGACCTGTGTGGTTTTCTCAGGGAAAGAAGCAAGAATTGCGAATAGAGTCACTTGCTGCTTTAGAAAATACCATAAGGAATGTTCTGACTGTTCTGGGACTCTTTCCAAGTAGTTACACCGAGGTAATAAGTTACTCTCTCTCTCTCTCTCTCTCTCTCTCTCTCTCCTCCACACCACAAATAAATAAAATAATGAAAAATGAAAAAAATGAACAGTTGTTCGAGTTAGCCTTGCACTTAAGTTTTCATGCTGCACTAGACATGTTTTATTCCTGACATATGGCCATTAAGTTGCAAGTCTGTTGCAAAAGGCATAAATTACACATGTTCATGCTATTTTAAAATCTTTTGAAATCTCTAGTAACTCTCTTTTGATTGCATCTGCTTCCACCATGTAAAACCATGCTGCATTGCTCATCTCCAATGATATCATTTATTTGTGGCGTCACATTTTTTAATGCTATCTGTGGGTTTTAATGCTATCAGTGAATAAAGTTTATTTTATGCTTATGGTCATACATATTCCAGGGTTTGCAACAGCTGCGGGATTATGCACTAAAACGTGCAAAGTTGACAGAAGATCAAGTGCTACAGAAGATTGAAGAAAGGAATAATGCAAGAAAAAATAAGCAATATGAAGAATCTGATGCAATTCTAAAATATTTGTCAGATGTAGGCATTGAACTCATGGACTGCCCAGAGGGCACAACTGGAGACCAGCTATTCCTCTAGCTTTGCAAGAACAGCAGGTCCTAGCAAGTTAAATCTTCTTGGAATATTCTATTTCATAACGTTTCGATTAAAGATATAAGAAATCCACAGTTTAGCTCTTCAAGTTCGTGGAATAGGATCTCGGATTTCAACATGCACTTTATTTTGTTGGTGATGTATTTTAGTTGATAAACAGTCATGCTGGTTGAAATTGTATTAACTTATTCTTGAACCCTCTAACCATGTTTATTGTAAGCACAATGAAATTTTATTCTATTCTTAAAAATAAGCAATTTTCACCAGTGCATTCCATTGCTTCTTTCCATTAACGAAGTTGGACTCGATTTTAAACCCAGTTTCTTGGTGGTAGAAGATTTTTATTCCACAATCTCAGACTTGAAAGGCTGTCAATGTAAAGAATATATGAATAAATATCAATAACCGTAATTTGACTATGCTCAGATACACGCAGGAACATGAATAGATGGTATTTGAGCAAATACAATTGAGAAAGGAGATACAGTTAATGGTTCTGAGAGATTTACTCTCCTAGGTTCTAAAGAAGGAATTATCCCTGAAAAATTTACTGTTAATGCTTTGCCATTTAGAAGCATTATTTGGCTATGTAAATCACCATCTTCAGGTGTAAGATGATATTCTTCTCTCATAACTTGATATGTGGCCTTCTTTTCTCCAGGTACCCTTCCAAACTGTGTCTTTTGGGATGTTGATTTCTCGACTAAGATGGCATTCTTGATTGAAAGGCCAACTTCAACTGCTGTATTATTATCCAAGTTGATAAACAGCAATGTGATTCCCCGCTGTAACATTGTTCGTAAAACATTACTAGACTATTATAACACGACGTTAGAATCAAATTTTGTTTTACTTACTGAATTCTTTGAACAGTGAGCATATGCACGAATCTTATTTGTCCCTACAAAGTGCGTTGATAAAACTTGTCTTCCCATCAGACGATGCCAAAGAAGAGCGCTGCATAAACAAATTATTAGTAAGATATACTGTTATAATCAAAGACCAGATCTATGTACTGATAGTAAGATATACTGTTATAATCAAAGAGTTGAATTAGAATATAATAAGATGACCTGTAGTAATCAGGATTCGGAAGATAGGTGGTTGTGTTGAGTAGACCATAGTTTCCACCAATCAGTGACTGCCTGCAGTATGTTTTAGTATCATAAGTAGCTGTCATGCCAAGCTGATCCAGGTACCTGTGCCAAGAACCATTTTTAACTGTCTCAATATGTAACAAGAACCTAAAGAAGAAAAAGAAAAATTTTGTACCAGAAGCTAAAGACGAATGCATTCGTGACCAGATTATGACCACTGTTATAAGCCCCCCCAGCTTCACCAACCCACGCTGTGGTCGAAGTTCCAGAACTTTGGAGAATACTTTGAAGATCTTTGAAGGGCTGCGACCCGCGCTCGAGGTAGGACGGATCAAGTATCTTGTCAACCAGGTGCTCATCCACGCCTATGCACAAAAGAATTTACTTACTAATTTCATTGTTTTAATCCTTTACAAGGGAATGCAGTGGAGATTATCCTAAGTTAGATACCTGGACCGAGGTTGTAAATGTGGTGTGTGACCACTGGAAGTGAGTTGGATGCTCCCTTTACAAATATTGTGAACCAGTTCGCGTCAAAGAATCCTCCTGGTCCAAGGACTAGTGGCTTAGTCTCGAAGCCCCTATAAACATCTTGCACTATTTTCTGAAGAGTGATCACATCAGATGCATATTGATCTGCTGCAATACTTGCTCCAATTCCATTGCCACTCAGTTCATTTCCTGATCAGATTTTATTATACATCAAAATTGAATTGCACTCATTGAAATTTGGACGATGAGTTCATCAGAAGTATAAAGAAATCTAACCAAGCTCCCAACCGTAAATACTGTAGCCTTTATTGACTGTATATCTTATGAGAGATTCTGCATTGCTGGAGTTCCAAGCTCCTGTTGTAGACCCATCCGAACCAATTGTACGCCCATTTAATGCATTCAAGCCGAAGATAACCTTTGCCCTGTTAATGTATAGGAAGTATATGAAACCGGGTAAAATAGGTTCAGGAACTAACAGTTGAAGTTTGAATTTTTGAAAAATATTGTTACCCTGCCATCTTGAAAAAGTTATTTAAATCGTCCCATCGGGACATGGGCAAGCAACCTCGAGTAAATCCAAACATCTCTGTGCTAACATTAATAAATTGGGTACATGCTCCGGGATCATTTCTAAATTGGTATATGACTTTATCTTGCAAAGTTCCACCAAGTCTAATTTTCAGGGGAGAAAAGGCTGCAATAAGATAAAATTTCAATCCAATATTATTAATAGAGAAATACTTCGTTAATTTACAGTTAATATTATACCTTTGATCGCATTTAGCAAAATCTTGTTGCTAATATCCTGTAAAATAAAATGGAAACTTGGTTAAAAATTGAACGGGAATCAATACAACATCAGTTTCTTCACAGTATTCTTCTGTTCTAAGATATTTTACAATTCTGTTGAAATGTCTTATGATAAAAATTGAAAAGACTAGCTAGACTTCGGGTCGAAGCATTAATAGAAATGGACTGGGAAACGCGGCGGTATACAAACCAGGAAAATCAAAACCTTCCCCAATTCATAATTATGTTAAAAGAAAAAAATAAAAATAAAAATAGTCCTCTCTTGTACTTTCTGGACTCGTAGTGATATTCTAGGATAGTGACAATGCCAAACCCCGTGTGAAAACCCAATAATAATTGTAGAAGCAGCTTAAGAAGTACCAGATTGAGAAGAGAAGCATTGCCCCAGCTACAAGTTCCATAATCACATTTAGTGGGAGGCCACCAATCCATTGTAGCACAAATGAAATCTGCATCTGTCATACCAATTGATGAACCTCCATCAATATATGCACTTCCTTGAACAACCTCTGCAGGATTCTGCGAAACCGCAGTTTTGGAGCTTTGGCTGGCCAAGAAGAGCCATAAGCTCAAGCCCAGAATTTGTATCAAAGAAGCCATTTCATAAATAAGTGTGTTTGGAAGTAGCGTATCAGACTTTTTCGAATAAGCCATTCAGCTGTTTGTTGGCTATATATACAAGTTTACGTTTTCAATAAAAATGGAAATCTTATCACTGATTGCAGGAAGAGTTGTTGATGACAGGAAGACTAACTGCCGCTGATAAAGAAAAGTTGTTAGCGAGAAAGAGAGCTATCTGCATATGAGGATATGCAGCTGGGGTAGAAATCCAATGTTTCTGCCTAGATGCAAGTTGAGAGTTTTATTAAATAAATAATGACTTGTTTTAAGAGATTTGACTTATTAAATAAAAATGCAAATGGACATAACTTCATTAATTAAGAATAGAAAAGAGAGTTGATATATGTTGTCCATTTTTTGCTGTTCACCCAATTAATTATTGACACATCATTTTTAAATTAATATATCACGTCAAATTTACCCTCATTAATTTCACCACTAACCACCAAATTGGTTATATATTAATTTAAAATAACATATCAATAATTGATTGGATGAAAATTGGAGAACGGATTTCAAGAAAGATTGCTGAGTTGAAAAGATAAAAAGTGATGAGAAATTTGGAAAGATTTCCCTAAACCTATGAAAAGTGTAGGACCAAAATCTGAATTCATCCAATGTGTAAATGATGGAAGAATAAGAAAACCAATAATTGGTTGGTGAGAATTTGAGTAATAAGATGGTAAAGAGAAGAATTGGTTAAAACAAACATAAAGGTCCCCAATGCCACTTGGTTTTTGTATCATGACGTTCGTGGCATCATAGAATACGATTCAAAAGTTGGAGACTGTAGTAAAAACTGAGTCAATATTTGGTAGGAATTAACCACCTATTACATATTTTTTTATCAAAATTTATTAAAATCTTATTTTTAATCCTCATAAAACAGAGTTAAAACAAAAGTGAATAATAGATAGTAGATGTATAGCAATAAATAAATAATAAAATTGTTTGTACGTACGAAAATTACATAAATCATTACAGATAAACATTGTTGTATTGCCTAATTTAAATTTATATTGTGTCCAACTTCCAAGAATGCTTACGAGTTGATAATCTGTTAAAAATAAAAAAAAATAAATCTGTGCATGTTGTTTCTCATAAATAAATCTATCAATCCATCTTGCTTGTGATGAACTCATTCAACATTACTAATATTTCATCTATCCTTGTGATGTATGCGTGTAAGGTGGAAAATCTTAAGATTAGTTCTATGTAGGTGGCAGGGGACCCATTGACCATTGTATCATTCAGGGTGTGTTTGATAGATATTATTGAGGAAAAATGTATTTTAAATAGTGATATGATGGAAAATATATGGTTAAAAAGTAAGGAAAAATTATTAATGTGATGAAAAATATTTTTTTATCGAAGAATGTATTGTTGAAAATGAGTTTTGAAATAATGTATTTTGAAAAAAATATATGTCAAATATGGGCTCATTCTTTATAAAATCAAATAGTAATATTGTCAATCAAATCTAGATAAACCTCAAGGAGGGAGGGAGACGCTTCTAGTCAAAGCATGGAATATTGAGTGCTTTGAGGTTACCAAGGGAGGGAGAATTGGACAGTTTTTTTGTTATATCCAATACAGTCACCTTCTTTCTATCTATTCATATTGGTTTAATGATTACAAAGACTTTCTCATCAATAATAGTAGAGTTGGACATGGTCCGATTAGATTCGATTCGGTTCAGAATCGAATCGATTCAAAATTTTCGGGTATTTAATGGTATTTAATAAATGGAATCATCGAGTCCAAATATGGTTATGAAACCATTTGGATTCGATTCGATTCCGTACCATAATTAAATTTTTTAACATTTACAACAATACTACATAAATATAACTAATAACATGTTCATTCGTAACTATTACAAGTTAATATAGCCCAATTTAAAAACATATAAATAACAAGTTGTACAATAAGATTAATTCAATATATACAAATATCAAAAAATAAATATTAATAAATTGGACCAGAAAATTCAAACAAAAATAATTAAATTTAACTAATTAATTTGCTAATTTGTTTAGAAAAAATTAAAATAATTTAATTAATTCAATATAAAAAATTAAAAAATNGTTCTTGGCCTAGAACCGAAAATCGAACCAAACCCATCGATTCTCGATTCAGACACCCATTTGGGTATTTAATTTATGAAGAATCGCTCGATTCGGTTTGGTCCGATTCGGTTTAGGAACTTTTGTCCAACCCTAAATAATAGGTGGATTGAACCAAGGTGGAGCGT
This sequence comes from Fraxinus sp. D2006-0159, assembly GCA_903798375.1. Lineage (NCBI taxonomy): Eukaryota > Viridiplantae > Streptophyta > Magnoliopsida > Lamiales > Oleaceae > Fraxinus > Fraxinus sp. D2006-0159. The sequence goes on along the minus strand of CAIGRQ010108663.1, from coordinate 3,965 downwards.
CCCATCCCCGCTCAAGAGGGGATTTTCGAGAAGCCGAGAGAGAACACGGTGAAAAATTTAAATTGAAAATTAAAAAATAAAAAAAAAAATTGGACGATTTCAAAAAATTCGAGATCAATGACAATGAGTAACGAGTTGAGGGCAGAAAATTATGTCAACAGTGTGAACTAAGTTGGACCAGCCCAAGACACTACTAGGAGAGTAGGAGTTACGGTACTGGTGGGTGGTGGTCCTAGACGCTCAATTTGATACAATATCTTTAGGAGCTTGCAAAAGGTCGGATTTGAAGAATATAATTCAGTGGAGTTCAAAAGATATGGATAATGTTGCTTTGTCACCATCACCTGCGGTGTCATTATATTCTATTGCTAGGGACGGACCTAGTGAAAAAAAGGATGTGAATGTTGATTTTGTTGAACATGCTTTCAACGTAGTAGAAGGTGTACAATCTAACGAGGTGCCTTCTTTAAAAGAATTTGGGTTTGATTCTACTTTGTGGTGTGTTACAGCCCAATTTGGTGAATTTTAAAATTATTGTGATTTTTTGAAATTTTGAGATAATTCTTCATAGTGGTATTTGGATTCATTGGAATGGTGGAGTGTTTTGTCTTTGATTGGAAAAATCAATTTTTGTTATTGTTGAAGAGTCAGCTCATTCCTTGTAGGTGAATTTTCTTCTTTAGGTGGAGAAAATTTTGTAATTTTGTTTGTTGCAGTGGAATTCATCTCAATGTGGAGATTGTTAGAATTCAAGTGTGACCAGAATTCTTTGTTGAAGTAATTGAAAAAATTTAATTGAAGTATACATCAAGAGAAATTCAGTTTGGAATGCTATTGGAGTCTTATTTAAGTTGAAATTATATTTGGAAGTCCTATTGAAAGTTGGAATTTGTATTGGACTTGAAGATGTTGAGATTATGAATCGGAAAGAAAAGTCGCTGCATTTCATAACTTGTCGTTAGAGGCCGCTTGAGCAACACCTGTAAATTTTCTTCCGAGACTTGGTTGCTCGTTTGTCGCCGTCGGCCCTCGAACGACGGACCTATCGCTAACTTATCGCTCGAGCGACATGGTTAACCGGCCCAAGCCCTTTTCGTGTTTTAACACAATTTTGATATTCTATTTCAACTACAACTCATCTATTAGGATTTGGACGTCTCCCTACATAGTTGCCTATATATACTTACTCTTCCATACAATTTTATAGTGTAAGAAAAGTTATTACTAGCCTTTAGAATCATTGTAATATTTCTCCATCTTCATTATTTAAAGTGCAATATAATCTCATAATCCCTCTACCATATTTATTTGTTTTCTTTTATTCTTTTGCTTACGATCATATAATTCATTATTATGCCATATAACTTCAACATCTCAATTGGGTGGTTGATTTCATATCAAGTGGAATCAGAACAATACGTGATCCTTGAATTCCAAACAATTGGTATCAGATATTTTGGACATAATTAACACAACAAGTTTCATACGAGTGAGACTAGTGCACTTTTACTAAAAACTGTAATGTCAACCAACAATCATAAATCGTAAGCATCTTCCACAAAGTACATTACAATTATTATTTTTTATTAATTCTAATTATCATTGTGAAACCCTAATCCCAAAGTTGAACAGCCATTCGCTTTATGTTTTAACATTATTAATTGTGATTTTGAAATTAATAATATGGAAACCACCATTAAGTGGTTTTTCTTCAAAAAAAAAATAAAATAAAATGAGTGCCAAGAGACGATAGAACAAATAGGTCAAACATTCAGTTCAAAGAAGAAAAAAGAAATTCAGCCCCATGTGCACCTTACAATTATTATCACATGTATTATACATTTTTTCGCAATGTAGACATGTTCTTGAGGTTTTATTGTTTATAGGTTTATGCAATTTTTAGATTTTTTGCAAATGGTGTGAATCTTTGTGAGGGTTATGGACACCCCTATGTACAATAATTATGTACACCAAGCAAAGTCCTAAATATATATATAGAGTCTAAAAATTCACGACTCATAGATGTCTGAGTGCTTTTGCAAACAGGCCAGAGTTGGAGTGCGGGTCCACTGGTATAACAGAATTTTGGAACGTCAATTAGCACACGAGTGCAGGTGTTGCAGAAACTTTGATTATGGTCGGCAGGCATCCAATTAGCTCAATGACTAGTCGCGACTATTCCTCTGCAAAATCTATATATCAGTATATGAAGGACTCAATGTTGTTTCAAAATGTACATAACTATTCAAAAAGTTATATGATTAAAAGTCACCGTATTTTGATAAAGTACAATCTAGATCATTAAATATGAAAAAAAAAAAAATGTGATCTAACGGTCCACACTAATATATTTTAAAAGGTGCAACAAATCAAAAAAACACTTGAAAATCTATAAATAAGGACTCCTAATAAAACATTTCCTACACCAAATCAATTCAAGAGAAAATAATTTCTAAATTTACTCGTCTTTTCAAAAAAAAATTTGTTTTTATTTTGCTGAAATTAATTTACGTATAAATTATTTTTCAGAAATAAAATTCCTTCCAAGTCATTTTAGTTCATATCTATTCCATTCATGAATGATACTGCCAACACTTTGGTTCGTCCAACAAAATTATTTGGTTATATCAATTATGGAAGAAGCATTATATCTTTGAGAAACGGACGTCCATTTAATCATGTTAGCATTAGTGCACAAGGTGAAATATGTATTATGAAAATTTTCAATCATATACTTTGCTTCATTTCATTTCTTTTTAATTTTTCCGTTTAATTAAATCACAATTTGTACATATTCTCGTGCGTATATCTTGATTTCAGTAAGTCAAACTCTATCCAGTATTTTGTACCAATAAATCACAATTTTATCATATTTTCATAGTCGTGTCTTGGTTAAAAAATATAATTATGAACCATTTTTTTAACAATCTCAAGACAGATTTATCATTGATTTTTATATTTTATTTCTTCACTTTCTTTTCGTTTATCTTCTGATTTTGTATCTGAAATGACAAGAGAAATTTGTATTTTCCGCATGATTATATTCTATTGAATATTATTTGAAAGTTGATTTTGCATATAAATTTGTAGAAAGTTAATATTACTAATTGGATTGTATGAATTGATTTATTTCAGTAATCATATTCACATATTGCACATTTATGGTCTATTAAAATGTCTGATTGCATTAAAATTATTAGTGTGTGATATATTTTGTTTACATGTGGTTTCTAATATGAAGTGATGAGTGTATTATGAAATTCAGAATGTGTCAATTGAATTTGTATGGGAAATAGATAAGTGCATATTTGTATTATATATGGAGATTGTTGAATGACTAATTATTTTGGTTTCTTGGTTGAATCAATGCCAATATTTCATTAGACGAAGGGTTTACATGAATAAATGGAAGAGCTGGAATTCAATTATTGTCCTAATATCTGTTTATGTGATTTATCTGAGACTTGTTGTTGGATTTGCTAAAAGATTATAATTGAGATAGTATTGTACATGAGTACAATAAATTAGGCAACTATAAAAACTTCTTGGATGAAGAAACATTTTATATGAAAATATGCATGAACCTTCATGAGATATTGTCATCCAACTTAAAAGATAAAAGAAAATGGAAAATTGTCTATTTGGTAGATAGTCTCACTTAATTTCGATTAAATTATGTAAGATCGTATTTATGCAAAATAAAGATAATATTATAGTATCATATTATTGACGAGCATAATAGAAGTGTGTTTATAACAATAAGGTTGAGAATTGACTCTACATAAACGATGAATATGGAAAGAATTGATGAATATTAAAAATAATTTGACCCAAAAATCGTGGGGGTCGAATAATTCATTCTCAACACAAGTTTGGATATGTCCAAGCAGGGGCGGACACAGGGGGGGTCCTAGGGGGGCACGTGCCCCCCCCCAAATTTTGATTTTTTTTTTTTTTTTTTTTAA
>CAIGRQ010108658.1:0-12653 GCA_903798375.1 Fraxinus sp. D2006-0159 | reverse complement strand
AGTCACATTGAACAGCCATCGGAGCGGCTCCGGCGTGGTCGTGAGAGTAGGTCGGGGTGGTGTGATTTTCAGAATTGAATTTCTGGAAATTTTTTAGGGATAAGATGGGGTGGGGTATGGTGGGGGTGGGTCCTGGTGGGGGGTGAATTTCAGATTTGAATTTCTATCTAAAAAAAATAATAAATTGTGGGTGGGGGTGGGGTGGGAGTGGATCCGGGTGGGTGTGAATTTCAGATTTGAATTTCTCGGGAAAAAAATAAAAAAATTGTGGGNAAGATGGGGTGGGGTATGGTGGGGGTGGGTCCTGGTGGGGGGTGAATTTCAGATTTGAATTTCTATCTAAAAAAAATAATAAATTGTGGGTGGGGGTGGGGTGGGAGTGGATCCGGGTGGGTGTGAATTTCAGATTTGAATTTCTGGGGAAAAAAATAAAAAAATTGTGGGTGGGTGGGTGGGTGGATGGATGGGGTGGGGTATGGATAATTAATTATATAATATATATATTTAATTGGAATTAACACTTGAATTTTGAAATAATTTAACAAGTTTGTTAGTTTTGAAATGTATACTTAATATGTAGGACTCATGTATTGTTCCCATTAATTATTTTTAATTTTGATTAATATAAAAATATCTATTATAAATTTCCTAATTTACAAGTGAACGTAGCTTAGCCAATCGGCCCAATCATGCTTGCACCTATTCGAGAACATTTTCCTTCAATCGTCCACGTGTTTCCATTCCACCACCAGGGTTTCGAATCTAAAAATCTTTTCTTGGATCCCAATTTCACAATCTTCCTTTACTGAAATCCATGTATTTATAGAATCCCGAACCTAAAGATCTATAAAGGACTTTTAGTTCGAAAACCTTGTTCTTGGAAGGAAGTATTTTCTAGGTTTTGATTAGTTGGTTCAGTTTTATTAAGTTGAATTATGCATTTCAAGTAAATAATTAGTGGGTTTTCTTTGATGATTTCTGATATATTTACTGATTAGTAGTATTAATACTGGCAATGGAAGAGTTTTCTGAAATGCGTTAAAGAGTATTTCTGTATTTTTTGCTTTTAGGCGTAAAGATTGAATCTTTGTCGATTTAAAAAGGGACAGCTATCAGTATTAGTTTGAACAATCAATGGTGTCACCTGGGTTTTCCCTTATATGTATGCTCCATTCTTTGATAGCCTTAACTTGTGGAGCTCTAATGATGTTTTATAGCAATGAGGTGTTTGTGCTTAGCCATGGTAAAGACCACGCCAGTAAGCTGCAGGGATCAACACCACGTGATGAGCTGCTAATTAGGACATCAGACTCGTTTTCGGGTTTGCTTTTGTTTGCCATTGGGTTTCTCTTGTTCATGGTGGCATTTGTGAAGGATAGAGAATTTCATAGCTTCTTTGCTAGGGGTTGTGTGCTTCTCCACGTAGCAATGGCTATTTGGAGAATTTACTTTGAAAGGAAGGTTGAGGATCTTGGTCGGGATTGGCTGAGGCTGGTTGTTGGAGACATTGTACTTGGGCTTTCGTGGGTTTTCTTTCTTGTGTATTCATGGAGGGAGAAGTATGATTAGCATTAATTGAGAACCTGTGAATCTGTGATGTTGATGAGCATGCTTTGTGAAACTGTGAATTGCAAGAGCGTAAATTGGAATGCACGTTATTCAAATTTGTTAACTAGATTTGATGTTTAGAAGTGGAAAAATTCAGATTTGATTATAAAACCCACCCAGTGCATTGGGTTTTTTAAGAATCATCAGCAACTGGATCCACTTTGGCAGTTCACAAGTTAGATAGGTCAGCAATAGCTGGAACTTAGTTAGATTTTGTTTTGTTCTTTGTTATGTGCTTGTCACTTTTGTATGGAACATTTGCTACAAATTTTCTCAAAAGAGCAATGAAATATTTAGGGCTCTTGGTGTTCACTATCAATCTTGCGTTTGTTTCTTCAGCATTTTGGCTTTGCTTAAAGCCAAAAGATGCATGGAAATGAGCTGCTTCTTTCTGTCGTTTAAGCAAAGCCAAACATTCTCTTAATCTTCTGCTAGTTTGTGCATTTTCTCATGATGATGTAGAGATTGATATGCTTTATTCGATGTAACAATAGTCCTAGAAGCAAAGAAAATGTTATTTTTTGGATCTTTGAATTTGAGATTACTATTAATTTTTCATGTCCCTGTATAAGTCGAAGTCTTAACCTGACTTCATGGGCAAGAATCTTTCAAAAGGCATAGGAAGCCCTCCCATCCACTCTCTAGAGTATGGAAATAAGCTCTAATTGTCCTTCGATGCAACAGCTTGTTGAGTCCAGTCCTGTTCAATCCAGTGTACAATGTCTGCCGTTAACACGGATCTGCGAACAAGCTGTAAGTTCTCTTCTGCTTTTCTTTAAATGGGACTCCAGAATCTTAAATTGCAGTTTCAGAGAGCAATGTCTCAAAGAATCTGTATCTTCACTGCTAAATGAACTGTTTCATTCAGCAAACGGATATATAGCTTGTTGTTTGAGTTTTGTTAAATTTTCAATCTTATGCACATGCCTTTATGTATCTGTTCTTAAAATACTTTTTGCATTATTGTAGTTACTTTATTATTGTCGTGTTTTATCTCATCCTCAAACCAAACATGCTATAAGGATTTTGTGTTATAGGTACACTACAATGAAGAATAAGAAAGATAATACGAGAACATATAGACACTAATAAGACTTCATTGATAACAGAACACACGTAATATTACATAATGTAAAAGACAGACGGACACAAATTGACACAACAGGAGTACAAAGATAAAACCTTATTCAGACATTACATAGTATAAAGTATTTTGTGTCCCAGTAACTAATTATTTTGTTCATTGACCACAGGTGCAGTTAATGCAAGCACAGCTTGTACCACACTTGCATTTGCCGTCGTTCTCGTCCTCTGGAGCATCCAACATTACGGTCTCAGGGTAGCTACAAAACACAAATCCACTGATTCAGTTACCATTAAAGATAAGCGTGTGAAGATTTTGGCAGCAATTTAAGAAATAAGTTTGATGATTTCTTGAGCTAGAAAGGTACCTCTTGTCTGTCTCGACAATGTCCAAGCCGTAGGAGTTACCCTTCCTGCAAATTACCCGGTATTGCTTCACTCAGTGAATATTGATAAACAAGTGTGTGCATTTGTGTGTGTATAGTTTGCATGCAATAAAATACATGACAAAGGGTAATGACCATGGATCTTGGGATTTAGCTTCCGGCGTTCCATTATATAATGATCACCTCATCTAAAAGTTTAATCCATTAGAGAGGAGAAGAATTAATTCTTAATCATTTTTTCGACTTGCTCCTCTTGTGCAAACCTGGTTTAGTGATGAAATTTTGAATCCTATCTATTCCAATTCATATCGCCTCGTCTAAAAGAGTAAACTTTTAAAGAGGTGATTCAACAAATGATTCAAGAAAACACAGAGCACCAGTAGTGTATTTATAACTTGACAATGAGAAATACTTACGGGCACTGACTCTTGTCAGCACAGTCGCAGCTTCCGCACTTGTCCGACATGATTTTAGTGTTGAAAGGAAAAGAGGGAACCGGAAATTGAAGGACTTGTAATTGGTGAGTTGCTGCTATATTTCAAGCTCTGTGCTGGAACTGCTATTTATAGTTGAAGGAATGCTGTTGGGAAGTAGGGGTGGGCGAATCGGGGGTGTGGGCACTGCGCCTTTGAGGAAAATTCTCAAGGAATCTTGAAAGTGGCCAAAAGCTTTTATTCGGGTGCCTTGGTGTCGATTGTGTTCCTATCCTCTTTTTTGTAGGGTGTTTTTAATCATCATTTAAAATTTTAAGCTGTTAAAGAATGGACACGTTTCTATATTTAAGTAATCTTTGACGCGCTTCTCCGCCGCTGGTTGAATTCATACATTTATCAAAATGTCGGACGTGTGACAATATTTTATAAATGGGAGATGCTACTTGTCCGGGGATTAAATCTCGGGCGCCCCTGGTTTTACCCGGGATTTAATCCCAGGACAAGTAGTTTAATTGTTTATAAATATGTGGCATCGAGATTTGACACAAACTTGGCATTCAAATTTTTTTTCTTGTGCACTACTCCAAAAGCTTACTCCTTTTCTCTCCTCTTTTACTTTATTCCACTGGGGAGCGCACAAAGAAGGATGTTGATCTACTTTTGAAGCTTTTCTCTGGAAATATTCTTGAATCTTAGCCATCCAAAAGTGAACCCCAATTCATTTCTACCCTTTTGAGTCACCACAATGTCGTGAACGTGAATTATTGAACCTATGCATTACCACTTCAGTCCATGGCTCAAGTATAATTATTCGAACCGGAGATGCAACCATCTTGAATTTCGAACTGGTTCTCGATTTATTCTACCATTTGAATTGAATTTAAGTGTCAAAGCCTCTTCGTCCCTGGAAAGTAAATGATATTTTTACTATGAGTATGTTTGGTAGAGATTAAAATCGGATTAAAATTAAAAAACTAGCCGTTATTATTGACTTTTATTAAACGAGCGGGATTCAATAACGGTTATATTTTCAATTTTAATTGGATTAAAATGGGGGCCAAACAAGCTCTATGTCACAAAAGAATAGATATATTTGAATTTTCGAATAACATTAGCTGAATCCATGTCTTTCTTGAGAAGATTTGAGCAGTTGATCATTTCAAATTGAAAAATGGATAGATTCTCTTTTTCTTGTTTTTTGTGTGAGGATGAGCTCTTTGAGATAAGGGCAAGTCAATTTCTCGTCCGACTATTCATATTCCAACTTTTTATCTTGAGAGGCCTAAATAATGATGTTCTTCAATTTATTCGCCGATTCAAGCGAATCAAGAAATTGACCTGATTTTGAAGTGTTTTATTATTCTACATTCTTCAATGTTTGGTACTCTAGTCCTAACGATATGAGCAATGGTCATCAATTCAAGTTTTCTAAGGGTCATTGTGATGAGTACCGATCGTAAACTTCAGAGCATCATGAGATTAGTCGAGGTGCGCTCCAGCTGACCCGAACATTTACGGTTATAAAAAAAAAGGGTATGAGATGAGATTAAAGAAGAAAAAGAAATTAAAGCACGGTATAAGGTTGTGTCCAAACACGTCCTTCGAGTCTTGTTCCAAAGTTGAAGAGGACACTTGATTCTCTTTAGAAACACAAAGAAGGCTACTATTACTTTTTGAAAGTCTGAAAAATGAGATACTCTAGAGAAAAGTTACTACCTTAGGTTGATTTGGTTGCTTATGCACCGTAAATAACGTCCTACATGATATTAAGTTCTTGTTTGTCATCCATTTTCTCAAACATTGTTTGCTACAGTAAACAATTTTCACTATATATTCACTCAATAAAATATTCTATGCACAAATCAATAAAATTACTTTACTTTTCAATCTTATTTTTCAAAAAAATATTATTCAAAACTCTATTTCTTCTCTCAAAATGAGAGACAAACGGAAGTAACAACTTCAATAGGTGTTCGAACTAGAATATAACATGATAATTAATGAACTAGAGGCCGAAGATACAACAATGGCATTGAATGAGAAAAGTTTGGAGGCCTTATGAAAGCCTTTTGGCATTACAAAGTGGAAGAAATTTCTTTGAAATATGGTCAATGTCAATTTTACAAAAATTTTATATTGATTTTAATTTTTTCAGAGCAAATTATTTAATAATTCGGTTGAATATATTTTTATTAGGCGGTAAGTAAAAATTGTCAAATTGAAAAATCAAACACAAAAAAATCGTCGATTGTATGCCCACATGAACCCATGAACCCATGAACGAAATGGTTTTGAAACCAAATTAAGCCGTCAAAATAATTTTTATTTTTATTTTTGTTAGGATAAATTCAATCTTAACATTCAAATAAAATATAACTATTAAAATTTTAATAAACAAAGGATACTTTGGTCATTGTCATAACCCTATTACCAATCAATCCATCAAAGTTAAAGCCCTTACGCACCGAAGAAAAAGAAAAAATCAACTCGTGAGCTCGAGGTCGAGTCGTGCCTCTGTAAATTGGCAAAACCCCCTTGAACAGAATACCGAGACCGTCAAATACTGTACGTACACTTTCAACACCTTCGATGAAAGAAGAACAGGATATTCTGTATGAAACCCTAAGTCCGCTCGGCGCTAGTTCTGCCGCCACACCAACACCACCGCCGCTGTTGGATGATGATGAACCGTTCGTTATCTTTCGAAGCGAGATTTCGCTCTCCTCCGTTCAATGCCCTTCTCCGGCAACATTAGCTCCGGATTACTTCTCTCTCGAGGTGAACGATGCTGAGGAGACGAAAGAGACTCCACCTCCTTGTCCGCCGTCGCCTCCTCAGCTGCAGGAGGCTGCTACTGAGCGGGAGAGGACCCTAGAAGGAAATTGGTTTCGTGCTAATTGTCGCTTCAAAAGCCCAATGCTACAGCTCCATAGAGGTTTGACTTAAATTTGTTTCTAATAAATTAATTGAATTTTAAGATGTGGAGAAAAGCTTCTAAGCTGAATTCTAGTTGGATAGTGTAGGAACTTGTACAAAAGCTTACGACTTTGTATGAAAAAATCGTGATAATGAAGATTTTAGCTTGTTTGTGGTCATAGGGAGTTAATGGAATTTTGTTTGAAAATTGCCATAAAAGAAGCAAATTAATTATTTACTGATGCGGATACATGCAGAGATAATTGATTTCTGTGATTTCTTATCGCCAACGCCAGAGGAGCAAGCATCACGCTATGCTGCCATAGAATCTGTCGTTGATGTTATAAAACATATCTGGCCCAAAGCTAAGGTATGTTTGATTTTATTTATATGTAAGACCACACTAACATTCTCTTGCACTTGTTTGTGAGATTATAAGTTGATGAGCTGTGTGAAGTTATCTGTTGATATTGTCTTGCAGGCAGAAGTTTTTGGTTCGTTTAAGACGGGGCTTTATCTTCCATCCAGTGACGTTGATGTAAGCTTGCTGCTTATTATTTTCTTATTCTTTGAACAATAAATATCTAGAACTATTCTTTTTGTTATTTCTGCCTTATGAGCATTTTTAATCTTGGAAGTTATATGTCAATGGTTTTTCGAGGATGTGGAAAATTTACACTTCTAAAACAAGGTACTTTTTCATGGGACATTATTTAATTATGAAAGTTGATGACAAACTATTACTTTCCTTATTGGAAATTTAGTACTTCCATTATGAGACAAGAAAAGTTCGAAACTATTGAGGGTTGCAAAATAATACGACATGGTGCAAACAATTGGTATTTGTTTGCCCTGACTATGGGGGACCATCTGATAAAAAATAGCCTGGTCAAGCTTTTGGCAACACTAGTGGCCACAATGATGTGTATAGTGACTTGATCGAAAATTTCCTTGAAATCTATGAAAAAGTATACATTTAACATAAAATTTGGTGCCAAAAGTGACATTTGACATAATATTTGGTGCTTGGCAGGTTGTGATCTTGCATTCAGAGGTCAGAAGTCCTCAGATTGGCTTAGTTGCTCTTTCTAGGGCCTTTTCTCAAAAAAGAATCGCTAAGAAGATGCAGGTCTGCTTTTGCAGAGTAAACTTCTCACTATAATAAATTTCAAATGTTTTCATTGTTTTCTTGTGTTTTCTTTCTGTTCCAAAATCAGGTTATAGCAAAGGCTCGTATACCAATTATTAAATTTGTAGAGAAGAAAAGTGGTGTTTCCTTTGATATAAGGTTTGGCTATTCAGCATCCATCTTTCATATTGAGTAGCAAAAGAAGTTTTTTGTAGTCAGTACAAATTTATTAGAAACAAGGGTTAGTTTGTTGTGGTGGCGGCGTTGATAATGTGCACAATATGACCTTTTTTAAAGGTTCTCGTTCCAAAATACCTAATAATCTCCGTATACAATAAGATTCTAGGACAAATTTTGAGTTTGAAGCCAAAAAGTTACAAAAAAAGTTATCCACATTTACTTTCATCTTAAACTCCCTACCAATTCGGACACACTCAACCGTCAACGGCGGAAGTATCAAATTAGAAGTGAAGCATTCTTGAACTTTGATATCAGTTTGACCAGAACCAATTCACTGATATGCCTTTCTCAATAATCTAATATTTTCGTGAACATGACAAATGAAAGTCCCATTGGGGCTAATATTTCTTTATGTTAGAAGTATACTTGATCTGGCAGCTTTTCCTTGTTATTCTTCATTGTAATTATGTTCATTATATTATAATTTCTTTTTAGATGGTGTTGGGGATTTTTTATTTCCATTTCTTTGTATCTTTTCTTCTTCCGAAGTTGCAATACCAAATATTTGTACCGCTAAAAATGCGGAGCACAAGCCCTCCTCCTTGGGTTTCATGTTTGTGTCTGACATGACTCCTATACCGGCACTCCTTGGACACCTAGAACGCGTATCCATGGCATGTCCTATTTTATATATAAATATATGAAGTTTTGACACGTGATCGATATTTTGCAACATTTCTTCAACATGTGAATCTTATGGATGAATATTTTCATTTTATTCTCCAATACTGATAAAAAGTACAAAAGATAGTCACTCGCTACGCTCGAAAGATTTCATCACCAATATTCCTAATCAAAGAGTATTAATTTTATTTCAAAATATCAAAGTGCGAAATAAAAATATACCACATATATACTACATATATTAATTTTATTTCCTTGATGCATGGCAATGATCTTCTGCGCAATTGTTTAATGTTGTCGTATAACCTTCCGCCACATCTTGACTACTTTTTTGGGTTGATTTTTATGTCTTGACAACAGCTTTGATGTTCAAAATGGACTGAAATCTGCAGAGTATATAACTGTATGTTACATTAGCTTCTTATATAATTTTATTATATTTTTGTTGGTACTGTGATGTTATTTGCATTTATAATTTAAACTCTCTTGTAGGATGCTATATCTAAATGGCCACCATTACGACCCTTGTGTCTGATTTTGAAAGTTTTCCTGCGGCAAAGAGAGTTGAATGAGGTGAATATTCATTGTTTGTTTTAAGTTAATTTGCCAGAAATATATTCTCCATTTTGCTTCAACTCACGAGCAATTTTTTCTCTAGGTGTACACTGGTGGAATTGGTTCCTATGCGCTCCTTGTCATGCTTATAGCAATGTTACAGGTAATTAGACTAGAATGATGTTTCCAATATTGGTATGACTATTCTAGTGAATGCAAAATTTGATTGGTAACTATATGATACATAAACCGTGTCATCAAATTAACTATGACAAGAGAAAACAATGACCTCTTGCTCCATTGGAGGCTTTGCCTCTGTTTTTAAAACAGAGAGTGATACTTCTGTTTACTGGAATAGTTGCTGCTGATTGTTCCAAAAGCAGTGATAAACATAAACAGACATTGTCTGGTTCCAATATTTCAGAAGCAGTGATGTTTTCTGCATTTCCATGATAATGTTTATTGAAAGCAGCTATTCATAGATGAAAGGAGTCGTAATTCTTTTGACTTTCATTGTGTTCCTTCTTTTGATTGTTCATCGGGTTTGTTTCCCTGTTTTATATTATTTTTCAGAGTCAGCAAGATCGCCAGGCTTCTCCAGAACTTAACCTGGGAGTTCTACTGGTAAGCTTGTACAGTGATTGTATATAGTATATGATTTTCTTTTCTTGCTATTTTCTGAATTTCGAGATTCCTGTTTAAGTTGTTCCATTTAGCTTTTGAAGCACATTGAAATGAAACCAAATCTAAGGCTTGTATATTTTTCCTTAATGGCAAATACCCAGATTTATGTGCTGGTTTTCCCCCTTTTTTAGAATGTAAATAATGATCACTGTCGTTTATTAAATGCAAGTCCAATTAGGAAATTGGCATCAATGTTCTGTATAGTAGTTGGTTTCTTTGGAGGATTTAAGGTTACCCTTTTTCGGAATGGCCATTTCTCTTGGTACAAGTGAAAAAAAGGTCCATGTAATTTCATACTAGATCAGTCACAACATAAATAAATTTTCTTTCATTATACCTGTGTGTGCTACAAGCCGAAAAATTGTGGATGTCATATGCAGATTTGTAGTAGTTTTCTTTAGTCAGAATATGTAAGTTATTTCATAGAGAAACTTCTATGAAAGATGACCGTGATAGGCAATTTAACCTTCAAAACTTCATTCTTTACCCTGGAAGTGGCATACAGTATTTAGATTGTGTGCAGCCTTTTGCGTGTGTGTGAAGTTGAGTTTGGATTTAATCTTGTTTTAAAGACATCCATTCCTTCTTCTGTTCTTATTAACAAACTAATTTCTATGATATAATAATAATTATTATTAGTTTATTACAGTAAGCTTATGGACTTCTGAAGTTATTATGAAATTTTGCTTTTGGAATAGGTGAACTTTTTTGACATATATGGCCGCAAGTTGAATACAACTGATGTTGGTGTATCTTGCAATAGGGGAGGCACTTTCTTCTTAAAAAGCAGCAAGGGGTAACGTTTTCTTCAATGGTGTTGAAACTGTTAATCTGATTTAGTTGTTTTTAAGTTTAATTGTTATTCCATTGCGCTTTCTCCTGTTCAGGTGTTTAGTTAAAGGAAAGCCATCCGTTATCGCCATTGAGGACCCACAGGTGACCTTACAAGTTTTGATACGTTTTGATTTCTGCTTCTCAACCGGACGCATTCATTGAATATGTTTCTGAGCACAGGATTAATGTTGCCTGATCATTTTGTGTTTTCCTTTTCTTTTACCTATTCTATTTGTTGTATAGGCTGTGCTTCTTCATTAAGATGCTTGAAACTATATGACCCCAATGTGGGAGGGAAAAAAGAGAGAGAGAGAGAGAGAGAAAATCTTTAACAGCTTATTATATCATTTAAATATTCACATTCATATTTGTTCTGACAACAGGATCCAGATAATGACATAGGGAAGAACTCCTATAACTATTTTCAGGTACAATTCTTCTTGACGCTATATTTTTTCCTCTGCTTTCCTTAACGTCATAATACCATTTTCCCCTCTGCTTTGCTTTATTTTCTAATTATCCTACCATTTGTGTATTAAGTGAACAAGGAATAAAAACATGCTTTGTATCATGAGTGACTCAAATGTACAAATCATAACTGGTTGCATCCTTGGCGTCACTAATAGCTACTCTGCCCCTACCCCAAAGCAGAAAACCAAAAATGGTCAAAAGGAAAAATGTGAGGGGGAATTCTGCTGTTTCCTGTTTTCTCCTATTTTTCAATTTGAAGAGTACCTGATTTTCTTTTTATTACTTATTGTAATTGTGGTAACATGCCTGGACTCGCTAATGAGAGCAACTACTGTCATTTGACTCAGGATCAAATTTTACCTTGTTCTTGCTCTTTGGTATTTTACATAATTTGTGGGCCTGTAACTTGTTTAGTTTTATACTATTCTCTATGTTCGTGCTAGTGGTCCTCGTTGAGATTGCTTCTGCTTTTCCATTTGCTCCCATTTGAGGTCAAGATGCCAAGTTCTTATTTATTTTCTGGGGATCATATTTTCAGAAGAAGTTGAGTTTTATTTCTTTTTATGTTACTGCAGGTCAGATCTGCTTTTGTCATGGCTTTCATGACGTTGACAAATGCAAAGGTCATAATGGGACTAGGCCCCAACAAGAGCATTCTTGGCAATATAATCAGACCCGATGCCGTATTGCTGGAACGGAAAGGAGGATCTAGCGGAGAAGTGAGATTTCAGACCTTGCTTCCAGGTGCTGGAGAGCCATTGCAGCAACAATTTTCCAACCAGCAGGAGATTTATTGTAATTGGCAGTTAAATGATGATGAGGAACCACTCTCACGTGGAGATGTGATTGAGGATGGTAATGACCAGTCCCCGAAAAAGAAGAGAAGGGCTTCCAAGGAGAACAGGTCTTTGAAAAAAATGAAAGAGAATATGGTCGAGGGAAGACATAGACATGAAGAAATTGCATCAAAGGAAAGGAGTGCAAAGAAACCGCGCTGGAGACATCACCAACATGGGGGTGATGGTGACAGACACAGCCGTGGTGGTGGCTCATCCTACTCGCATCATGCTTATTAATTAGGTTTTTGTGCTTAATTTAGTCTCCCGAGTCCTGTGGGAATGTAATTTGAGTGATTAGCGGTTTGGCCCCCATTATTTTACATTATAACGAGAGAAAGTCATTTTTTGGAGAATGTGTAGTCTAAAATAGAGAATTTTTTTTTTTGGATATACGTGTAATATTAGTTTTATTAGAGAATTTGCGGTTGATAAAAAGAGAAAAAAATGAATTATAATCTAATGGAGGATAATGGGGGTCAAGCGAGGGCTAGGAACTTCTATGGAGGGAAATGTAGTTGAAGAAGGGTTTTTTTTAAAGGCCGACCTTTCTAATGATACGATTGTTAGTGCTTTCCTCCGTCGACATGTTTACCATCGAAAGAGACCTGTTCAGTTTTAACTAGTACATCATATCTTAATTGCATGAAAGATCTGTAACTTCTATTATTCACTGTTACATTGATAATGATTTTTGTCTAAAACTTCTGCTAAATGAAGAGACTTGTTAGTTCATCATTAGTTTAAACAAGAATAATAATAATAAATATAAAATTATCGTTAAAATCACGATTAAATATTTGTCCCTAACATAATTTTTGAACGTTAACTAATGAGTGTTCTACACGCATCA
>CAIGRQ010108650.1:0-14042 GCA_903798375.1 Fraxinus sp. D2006-0159 | reverse complement strand
AGATGATCAGAATTTAGCACTTCTTAAAGGTGTAAGAAATTAAATCAGATTTTTCAATAAATATGTATAAATGAAAAAAGTACATGTATTTGCGAACTATCCACTCACTGAGTAAAAACTAATATATTTTGTCATGTTTTTCCTATCAGGAGGCCCCTGAATTTGAGATACTTGAAAAGCTTGCTGCAGTCAAGAGCCTGATTAACCACCATTTAGTTGCACAATCGTAATATGTAATGTATTTTGGGGGCTCATGTTATTAAACACTTGGTCTAATATTTTGTTGATGTGCACTTCGTCGAAGGGTTGTTACAACTGATGTAATGCATGCTTGTGGACATGATGTTTTGTAGTAGACGTACTCAGTCTAGTTTATTTTCATGTTGTTTTCGTTATGGTGGTATTGGTTGAATTGGTGGTTCCCAAAATATTTGGTGTGGATGTTTCTATGAGGTTTTGTTGATTTTCAGGTTGGTTTTGTTAAAATTTCTATAAAAATATTGTAGCCATTGAATAGTCAATACGTCATAGAACAGTCTATATGGCCTTGGTGGTGGGTCAAGCATCTAGCTGGAATTCATCATCGACGCACGCCACGTCTGGGTCCACTAGGGTGACTCGAGACGGGGTCGTGTCGGTTTCAACCATGCAAAAAGATTATGGAATTCTTCTTTCATGTAAGAATCTTGACCAGTAATTTGTGTTAAAGAATGATGTTAATTTCTTCAACCCCGTACCGTCTAAATTCATTAGTTTAGATGTTAAAAATAGTAAAGAGAGCCGAAACCTATATAACCTCAAACAGTAACTCCGTGCACAAGGTGACAAACAATTGCACGAGGTGTGAACTGATTTGACAACTACATATAATTCATGAGACTTCTGCCACAAGGAAGATGCTACATGTACCAAATGTTTTACCAAATGTTTTACGTAATAGACACATGGTGGCCCCCTATTGGGGGCGCTATGTAAAAGATTATGTAAAACATTTAGTACAAAACAGGGGGCCGCTATGTAAAAGATTATGTAAAACATTTGGTACAAATAGATAAATCCCTGCCACAAAATGGGAAGGGATAACTCAAGACTACAATAGATTGAAAATGAAGATAAATCCATAAAACCTTTTTCCCTAAATCCATAAAACCTTTTTCCCTAAATCCATAGTACATGGACTTGAGTGGTTCACGCTCGCTGTTTTGGGGTTCAAGGATCTCCTGTTACGTAGAGCATCCGTTCTTGGAACGCAAGATAATGCGGACGGATTGTATGACGTCCCCTTTCAGCTATGACAAACTAGAATGGTATAACCAGAGAAAATATGCGATCTTAGACGAGCCCCTATGTGTAGGCGATGCCCTGCTTGTTGAGGTAAACTAAAAATGGCAGAGGCAAACGAGATCGCGGGGAATATACGATTTTAGACGACATCCTATTTGACCCTATGGTGCCCCCGAAATTCTCCGATCCCAATAAAGGACAGCTGAGAACTTTAGTCATTTCCAAGATCCTGAGCGACGTACGCATTTAATGCGCAATGATGATGCCGACGCGCTTATTTCTATGCACACGCGTGTTATGAGCTCGTATCAGTCACGAATCCATCAAGGCCCTTGATTCAAAACAGAATGGGCGCCCTTTCGATTTTGATGCAAATGATGGAATTACAGGTGGATGGTCCAGATTGCATTTGAAGAAGACATCCAACGGTGGAGGTTCGTTCGTGAAGCCTATATAAAGCGTTGGAAACCCACCTTTTCGTCTTTTCACTTTATGAAACTTTTTAGAGACCAAGTTATTGATATTCCCTCGTCCGAGCCCGATATTTCTTGCTGTAGCCGATGATTTGATCGTGCTTTTTTGTTTTATAGCTTCAGGGCCCAGGTTTCTAGAGTTTGCGTAAGTTCTCTTTTTATTGAGTCAATTTTCAAAAATTTGATCGCTAAAAGGAGTCCCTTCGTTACCCATTTTTTTATGGCTACCAAAGGTAACTTCATCAGTTCAGCTATGCTTGCTTCTATTGTCCTGGCATTCCTAATCTCTAGTTTTTTCGTAGGTCAACATGACAACAAGGAGTGTGTGAAGCTGACTCTTTTTAATTTGGGGAGTCTCGGGGAAGCCCAAAGGAAAAAGCCGTTGAGTAAAGGCTCATCTTCCTATAAGAATCAAAGGGATGAGTTGGCCCGTTTATCCAAGGAGAAACCTCCATCCCCTCCTTTGAAAGCCAATGAGAAAGATAAGGGGGAGGGACAGAAAGAAAGCGAGGCCCCCGTGGATAGGCCTCATAAGAGGAAGTCGATTCTTTCCAAGAACGTTGGCCCTCCACCCCCGCCGAAATTCCAGTCTACCTTGGGGGAATCGTTGAAGAGGCCCATGGTCGTTGAACCCATTTCTGCTCCCACCGAGCCCAAAACGCGGAGTTCTCTGTCATCAAGGCCAATGCAGAGGCCTCCTCAGCCAAAAAGGCCGCTGAAGCTTCTAAATTGAAGCTTGTTGAGGCTGAGTCCAAGGTGGAGGTACTTTCCAAAGAGAATAAAGAGCTGAAGGATGAATTTCACCTCTTCCGGGTTGATGTGAATGCTTTAACGAAGCGGGTTGAAAATTCTGACAACCTTCAGAAGATCTCTTCGTCGGCCTTAGAGGTAGCCAATAAAAAAAGGGGGACTTGTAGACCCGCGTTGATGAGCTCCAAGCCAAGGTGTCGAACTTTAATGAAAGGTTAAGAAAGGCTGAGGAGGCAGCGGTTCATAACTATGTGGCCCATTTCATGAAACCGCGGAGTATGATGGACTCGAGATTCATTAGCGGAAGGTCACATATGATGAAGTTTCGTCAAACTGGCAGAGTTGTACCCTCAGTTGGACTTATCCCCTCTAAGGTATGAGCTCTTGCTAGAAGAACCCTCGACCTCAGCGATTGAAGGAGGAGCGGTGGTGGCGGAAGCTTCTAAAGGGTCTCCCAAGGAGGATACTGTGTGCTTAGACTACGTTCCTTGTAATAGTCAGTTCTTCCTTTGTAAATTTCAATTGTAATGAAATTAGCTTCTTTTGTTACTCTTTTTTTGCGATTTATGCGTCTTTACAATTCTTTGTGTTAGTCGTGTGCTGCTGCACGGGTTCACCTTATTCGTATATTTGAATTTACGAACTTTGTTATAATGAATAATTTGATAGTGATATGGGCTCGTCATATATTAACCTTTGATGGAGAAGTATGAGTTGGTCATATTTAGCTGATAATTTATAACTTGTCATAATTAATAATTTGATGGGGATATGGGCTCGCCATATATTAACCTTTGATAGAGAAGTATGGTCATACTTAGCTGATAATTTATTAACTTGTCATAATTAATAATTTGATGGAGATATGGGCTCGCCATATATTAACCTTTGATGGAGAAGTATGAGCTGGTCATACTTAGCTGATAATTTATGAATTTGTCATAATTAATAATTTGATGGAGATATGAGCTCGCCATAGATTAACCTTTGATGGAGAAGTATGCGCTAGCCATATTTTAGACAAAAGGACATTTATTGACCATAAGTTGTACATATACAAACGAGGCCTTACTGGTAATACATGCGGAGGTGTTCAACATTCCAAGGGTAGGGCTGAGCTTTTCCGTCTACATTTTCAATTAAGAATGTTCCTGGCCAGATCTCATTTGCAATGCGATAGGAGCCCTCTCAGTTAGGACCTAGGGTACCTACTCTAGTCTCTTTTGAGGATAGGAACACTCTCCGGAGCACTAAGTCGCCCCTCCTGAAGGATTTTCGCTTAACCTTGGCGTTGTAGTACCGAATTATCTTCCTTTGGTATATCATTAATCTAACCTGCGAGGCCTCTCTCCTTTCTCCAAGGAAATCAAGTTAACCCTGTTTATCTCTTCATTGGAGATCTCATTGAATTGCAGGCGTCGGGGTGATGGCAAGCCAACCTCTACTGGACTCATTGCTTCAGCTCCATAAGTCATGGAAAATGGGGTTTTCCCTATAACAGCTCGGCTCGTAGTTCTTATCGCCTATAATACATTGGGGAGCTCATCCACCCAGGCTCCCTTTGATTCATCCAGTTTCTTTTTTGAGGAGGTGTTTTATAGTTTTGTTAATGGCCTCAACCGACCTTTCGCTTGAGGACGGTGAGGGGAGGAAAAATGCTTTTGGATGCCCAGTTCATTGCAGAGGTCACGAAGGTCCTTGTTATCAAACTGTCACCCATTATCTGTAACTATAGAATGGGGAATTCTGAACGGCATATGATGTTCTTCCATAAGAACTTTGAAGTATGCGCCTCAGTGATTTTTGCCAGCGGTTCAGCTTCGACCCACTTGGTGAAATAATCGATGGCGACTACCATATAACTAACTCCTGCCTTCCCTCTGGGCATGGGTCCTATCAGGTCGATCCCCCATTTTGCAAAAGGCCATGGGCTAGATACTGCAGTAAGTTCAATGGATGGCTATCTTTGAATGGGAGAGAAACGCTGGCACTTGTCGCACCTTTTTACGAAATGAATGGCATCATTCTTCAGGGTAGGCCAGTAGTACCCTTGCCTTAGAACCTTGTGGGTGAGTGTTAAGCCTCCAGTGTGATTACCACATATTCCCTCCGGCGCATCAAAGGAGGGGTGATGAAAATCCTCTTTTGAATAAGATTTTATCTTTAATCACTAGTGAGTAGCTCTGCGCCTGACCTTAGGAGCCTCTTGTTTGTTTTTAGAGAGGACATGATCTGTGAGGTGTGCCAGGATGGGTTACATCCAATGGGGAGTTTCTTCAATCCACAACACCTCTTTCGTCTTAGCTGTGGAGGGTCGGGCAAGGTATTCGATCGGCACGAACTTGAGTAACTCTGAGTCTTTGCTGCTAGCCAACTTTGATAGTACATCTGCATTTAAGTTTTTTGCTCCAGGAATTTGGATCAGTTCGAACTTGTCGAAGCAAGGAATCAGCTCTCTTACCTTCTTCAGGTAGGTTGCCATGCCTTTTTCTTTAATGGCAAAGTTGTCGTTGACTTGTCCTACCACGACTTGAGAATCACTTCGGACTACCAAACTTTTTACTTGCATTTCTTTGGCTAGTCCAAGGCCTGCCAGGAGCGCTTCGTATTCGACCGCATTATTGGAGGTTTTGAATCCGAACCTTACCGCCTAATTAAGCTTGTGGCCCTCTAGGCTTTCTAATAACACTCCAGCTCTGGAACCGCTTTCTCCAGCTAACCCATCCGTAAACAACATCCAAGCTAAAAGGTTCCACAGGTTCTATGGTAATGTTGATATCTGTTGCCTCTACAAATTTCGCCATAAAATCTGCTATCGCCTCCTCTTTATCGCGGTCCAGGTTCGATACGATATGTCAAACTCACTTAGCTCCATAGCCCATTTCATCAATCTTCCAAAGGCATCTGGTTTTTGAAGCACTTGCTTGAGGGGGAGGCTCATCAAAACACGGATGCTATGGGCTTGGAAGTAGGGCCTCAACTTTCTTGAGGCAACCATGAGTGATAAGGCTAGCTTTTCAATATCAGTGTAACGTTTTTTAGCTGGTAGGAGGGCTTTGCTGACATAGTAAACTGGCAATTGCAGATTGTCCTCCTCCCTCGTGAGTACCAAACTTATTGCGTCGGCATTTACAGCTAAGTAGAGTAACAGAGTTTCACCTTCTTTTGGCTTGGAGAGAAGCGGGGCCTGTCCCAGGTGCTTCTTCAGCTCCTGGAATGCTTCTTCCCATTCTTCGCTCCACTGGAACCTCTTCCCTCCTTTCAAGGCCTTAAAGAAAGAGAGGCATCTATCAGTGGCTTTGGAGATGAAGCGGTTTAGCGCTGCAAGTCGTCCTGTTAGGCATTGCACTTCCTTTGATTTGTTGGGAGACCTCATGTTTAATAATGCTTTGATTTTCTTAGGGTTTGCCTCAATGCCCCGTTGATTAACCATGTAACCTAAGAATTTTCCTGAAGCAACACCAAACGCACATTTGGATGGATTCAACTCATGCGGTACTTTCTGAGGATATCAAAAGCGTGTAGATGTTCTATATGATCTGTTGACTCCAGGATTTTCACCAACATATCATCAACATATACCTCCATTGTTCCACCAAGGAGTTGGCGAACATTTTGTTAACCAGCCTTTAGTAGGTGGCTCCAGCATTCTTTAAACCAAAAGGCATGACTTTGTATCAATACAGCCCTCGATCCATTATGAAGGAGGTGTGTTCCTCATCAGCAGGGTGCATGGGAATCCGATTGTATCTTGAGTAGGCGTCCATAAAACTTAATAACTCATGACATGCAGTGGAATCGACTAGTTGGTCAATCAGAAGTGGGAAACTGTCCTTCGGATATGCCTGATTGAGGTTGGAGAAGTCCACGTAGACCCTCCATTTGTCGTTATCCTTCTTTACCAAAACTGGGTTGGATACCCACTTCGGGTACCTTGCTTCCCTGACGAATCCGTTGGACGCGAGTCTATTCACCTCCTCTTTTAGTGCAGTGTATCGCTCCGAATTCAAAGCCCTCCTCTTTTGCCTGTGGGGAGCGAACTTAGGGTCTATATTGAGTTGGTGGCAGCTGATTTTCGGGTCAATGCCCACCATGTCCTCGTGTTTCCAAGCTAATACATTCAAGTTGTCGAGTAAGAAACTCCTTAGCTTTGCTTTTAATCCTAGGTTGAGTTCTCTCCCAATTAGCAACGACTTAGTGGGGTCTTCCGGATTTGTGGGAAAAAATTCTAACCCCTCCACTGGAGTAGCTTATGAGTTTGATTCGGTGATCTTGGGATCTAAGTCCACTTCGACCACCCCTTCTTCAGAGGTATCCACCATGTTGACGTCTTCTCCTTATTTAGGGGTTAAACCTTCTTCAGGTGCGTAGGCCATTTCCGCATCCATTAGGACCATGTTGACATTCCGGGGTTCAGATTTTCTTAAAGAGCTTAAGTAGCATTCTTTTGAACCTGTTTGATCACTTCAGACCGTAGTGATCCCTTCCTTTGTGGGGAACTTCATACAGAGGTGGTGTATGGAAGTCACAGCCTCTAGCTCCCTAAGGGCGGGTCGTCCCAAAACACCATGGTAAGCGGATTTGTGGTCCACAACTAGAAACTCCATAAAATGTTGAGCTCTGAAGGGAAATTCTCCCATCTCTATGGCCAATGTGATTCTTTCCCTCTGTAAGAATGCTATCACCCGTGACGGTCATGGGAGCAAGCTCGTGATCTACTATCATCTTATCAAAAGTGGTTCCAAAGAGTATGTTAACAGAGCTCCCATTATCATCTAGCATGCGTTTGAGAATATTTCTGGCTACAACGGCGCGGACTACCAAAGCATCACAATGTGGGTAATGAACTCCCAGAGAATCGTCTGATGAAAAGGTGATTGATGGTGTGCTCCTGGAACTTCGACCATCGTTGATTAAACAGTTCAGCATGGGAAGATCCTTGGCTTCCCTTACGTAGTTCCTCAGGACATTTCTGGAATTTCTCCCAATATGCGGTCCGCCAATAATGGTGTCAATCTCTCTAATGGGCGTATATCCTGTGTCACTTGGAAGTTCTCTCCTGGGCCTCTAACACCTCGTTCTGTTTCTGTCCTCTTTATGTTCTCTCCTAGGGGATTCATTCTGGTGGTTTCGCCTTGCTTCATTATTTCGGGGCTCCTGCCGAGGTGGAGAGGCATTTCCTTGCAGGTGATAGGTATTCCTCCCTCCAACAGGAGGAACAGCCTGTCCTCCACAGTGTTGTCTGGCTAAATAGCTTTCAGTGCTATGTCCGGTAGATTGATGATAGGTGCAATATTGCCTATTTCTAGGCTCTCCACCCCGTGTTCTGCCTCTACCTCTTCATCTGGGTAAATTTGGTGTTCTATGAGTGTCAGGACCGACCTCTTCATATGCCAGAGAGGGCACATTGTTTAATATTGCGATGGCCAGTGCCTATCCTGAGGTGGGGGCTATAGTATGTCCTGTTTGGGTCCATTGTAGGTCTACAAGGTGGGACATAGGGCCCTTCCTATGCCTTTGGAGGTAGTAGGAGCCCCATCGAAGTTCGATTGAGGTGATCAATCAATTCTTCGTTTACAATTTCACTTCTCATCATTTTCACCAATGCATCATAGGTGGTAGGATTTTTGTTGTGCACGTCTCTCCAAAATAAAGTGTTCATATTAAGACCTCCTCTTAAGGCAGAAATGGCCTCTCTATCTGTGACTTGTTCGTAATATGTCATCTCGTCAGTAAAGCGAGCTAATTAACTCTTCAGAGTTTCCCCTGGTTGTTGTCTCATGTCTTGTAGCATTTGAATTGGGGCTTCTCTCTCTTTGCTAGATAAGTACTAGTTCGGAAAGGCCTTCTTCAGATTCGGCCAGCTCCTGATGCAGCCTGTAGGAATGTGGTTGTACCAGATTTTCGCCGCCCCTTTCAGTGTGAGGTGAAAAGCTTTGCACTTCAATGCTGGGGAGCCTCCTCTTAAAGACATTTGAGTCTTGTAGTTATTAAGTTTTTTGGCGCGATCACCTGGCCTTCATACTTAGGTATCTTTGGGGGAACGAAATGGCTGGGGATCGGGGCACTCCAAAATTCTTGGGAGAACGGTAAACTTTCGTCATCGTCATCTAGTTCAAACCACCTACAAGGTCCGTCAGAATCATTTTCATCTGCTTGATATCGAGGTTGTGTGCATTGATCTAGTTCCTTGCATTTACAGCATCCCTCTTTTCCTGCCTATTCTTAGGTGGTGATTGGATTCCTTGATGCTTGTATCCCATATTTTGATCCCGCATTTCTTGAACTAGAGGGTACTATTGTGATCTATTTCTAGACCCGTAAGGTCCAATCTTGTCAAAGACACTGACAGATCTCTGGGATTCATGCTCCTGCGGGTATTCTGGGAGGGTCCTCCATGGGTATATTGCCGCCGAGGTGGCTTGGGACATGGTTGGTGGAAGTATCCACCTCCACATCTCTTTTCGCTGGGTCATTCGCCTCATACCTTTAGGAGTACGTGGTTGTGTCCATTTCTTTGCCCTCCTAGCGAAAGCTCCTATGTTGAGGCAAATTGGACCCAGCTTGTTGCTGCATTTGCATTAATAATTGCTACATGGTAACATTTTGTTGGGCTATGTTTCTCATGTTTGCAGCCATATCTCCAACTTTCCTCACCAAACGCGCAGTGGTACCACCTTTTTGTGGCGATGATGGGGGTGATGTATATTCACAATTGTATGGATAACCTCTTCTTCAAAGGCTCCCTGTTGCCTTTCTCTATTATGTGTTCCTTGGTGACTTGAACTCATGATATCCTTTGGATCGTCTCCTTGTAATAATTCGTTTTTTCAAGAATCGAAAACCTATCTTCAAGGCTCTTCCAGGATGACTTTTACCACTAGGATATATGTTGTTATCGCATCAAAGATTTCCACAAAAAATGGTCCAACAGAAAATGAACAATTCTAGTTCTTTTATCAGTGGTGACGTAATTATTTTGAAAAATATAAAGGGGGCTCGACTAATGGTGTAACTGTTAAGTAAAGAGGATTCCAAAGTTGAAAGAGAACAATTCCAATTTTTTTCATGTGTAAAATTTGCATTAACCTCAAATGGTGCTAAGTGTGTGTTTTTATAGTAGAATACAATGATTAAAGGCTGTTAGATGATGAAATACGTGGCCTCATCTGCCTAGCTAGTACATCACGTCCTAACCATCAATTAATCGTGCCATAAATGCCAAAATCTTCATATATTGCCTTTTGACTCGCGATGAGACAATGTAGGTTTGTACAGGTGGCGCCAACAGTGTTTTGTCCCATCAATATTTCTGTGACATCGCATGGGTTCAGACGGGCTCTCCTCTTGTAGGCAGTTCGGGCTGTGTCTTTGCAAATGGGGTCGGATGCGTAGGCTTCTGTCGAATGCGATATCGGGTCGGCTGATCTTCGCTACGTGTGTGTTCATTCTCTTGCCACGTGGTATGTTTATTCTACGATTATTTATATGAGTAACAAACCCCATTTGTATTGAGCGAAATCCTTATTTTAAGAAACGGTTTACAGTAACTTCGACTACAGTTATTTATGCAGTGTCCCCTGTTGAGGTTACTCCATAAAAGGACATAAAATCACTAAGCCGTGTAAATGAGATTGGACTTACTGTAATGGAAATTCTTGTTATTGGGAACTAGACCTGGTAGAATTCACATCAACTTGTTTAGTTCTGTTATTTCAAATAGCTAAGTTTGAGTGGGGAAATGGATAAAGTAGGGAATTCTGTTATTGCGGACTGCTGACAAAAANCCCCCCCCCCCCCCCCCCCCCAATTTAAATATCTAAATTTGGAGATATTATTATTTAACTCTCTCAAAATAAAAAATGTGGAAATCGATTAATTTTTTCTTTGACGTAAAAAATACTAATGACTTATTATTATAAAATATTTTTGCTTAATAAAATATAGAATAATTAAATAGAATGTTAACCTTAATTGAAAAAAGGAATTCAATATTTAAATATGATAGTACTAAGTTCGTGTCACCACAAATCGTCATCTCGAATCATCTTGCCTTCATCATCTGAAAAAGGGGAGGGATAACGTGGGATGAGTTAATGCTCATTAAACAAATCTCATGCGTGCTTATGATATGTATATGAATTACTTTAAAATAAAAATAAAAAGTATTTTTCATTATGTATCCCTTTTTCTTTCGTTTCTTTAAAGACTTAACATTAACGTCATGAACTCAAATGATGTATAGTCTAGCCTGAAAGATTTAAATTATTTAGACCCACGTGCGAAATTACACAATTAAAAGCAACAAGTCACTTTTTAATTATTTCTAGATGATTAGATCAAACAAGTCAATATATCCTAAGTTTGAATACCACAATCAATAATTAAAGTAGTAAAGAACACCAAAGATGATCACGGAGAAACTCCAAGTAGGTAAAAACTCCGGGCACTTTGTCAGTCAATAATCCACTATAAATCGAAACAGACTTATAGTACGGTCCAGACCTATCTACCCTGTAGAACTTCTGGTCTCAATTCCTACATCTTCATTGATCCTACTAGAGGTGTGCTCCTTCAAAAAAAATCTGACTCCTGGTTTATACTTTAGCCCTCTTGGACTACGTGCTCCTGACGCCAGATTCTGACTTTTGGTATCTCACCTTAGTCCTCCTGAATTTGTGCTTATACAACAGCTCTCGATCCCTGGTATCGATTTATCTCCGGTGAATTAAATGGTTTGGTGTTTGATCAAAAGATCTTATGTGTTTTGATCTGTGGTTTAATATGAAACAATATGGCTAAATCAACAAATCAAAGTTTGGATGAAATTATAGCTCAAATAATATGGTGGTTGAATTTTTGAATCAATGAATGTGTTTTGAATTTTCAAATGAATGATCTCTATGAAAAATATGATTCAACACACTTTTAGACATTCATATGGTAGGACATATATAGGGAAAATTGTTTGGGATGAAAAGGGTTGAAAAACCAAGTGTTTGAAGCAAAACAGAATTCAGAACATCGACCTATCACTCGAGCGCGAAGCCAAGGACAGGAGAGCAGCAGCTGAGTAATCGTCGGTATTTTTATCATATGAAAATCTAACTCAAATGGCTACAATTAATCTTGAAATAGTCTTATCCAAATTCCAATGTTTGCTATGTGAAAAATGCATTGCAAATTTCCACTAAGAATTTGGAGCATATGCGATAATCTTGAACTCCTTAAAGGGCTATACTATCAACCCAACTCTTTGGACTTTAATTAGGACTTTATAACTCATATTTTGACTCGACTACAACCCGATAAACTCCTAATACAATTCAACTAGAACTTGATTTTGACTAAGGAAATTGCCAAATACAAATTTAGAAATTGCGAGTTATAATTTGAACGTAACAATCTCCCCCTTTGGCATTCCGTAACAAAATTATATTTATTTCAAAGTCAATACGTCTTAAACTACCCAAAAATAAACTTTCCAAAATTTCTTTCAATAATATGTCAATTCGTAAGAAAATGAAACTAATAAAATCAAAATCATATAACTAAGTTAGAATAATAATAATAATAAAACACGTGTAACACTGAAACATGCAATATCATGTGAATTATAAACTTAGAAATAAATTATAATATCTTATATCAATATAGACAAAACACAAAACTATATCAATAATAAAATTCCAACAAATACATTAAATAACTCCTCCTAAGTCATTTATCAATCAGAAAATTAAAATTCTCCCCATAACTCATATAATCAACTCCCTGAAATAAATATATATCTCTCCCATTTATGTCACAAATAACAAAGGAAAGAAAAATAATAATCATGTTAAACATGGTGAGGAATGAGTAAAAAATAGGCTTATTAGCACAAAACGTCCCTACGTTTGACAGTTAGTGTGCAAAACGTCCCAACGTTTCATTTTTTTGCATTTTCGCCCTTATTTCAACGTTTCAGTGTAGAAAACATCATTTTCACTGTTTTTCAGTGTAAAATGACCAATATACCCTCAAATTTAAATAAAACAAAAAAAAATTGTAATTATACTCCCAAACATTTTAAAAAGTACAAGTGAGTCCAAAAGCCTTATTAAAATGCTTAAGCACAAAACGTCTCTACGTTGACACTTAATGCGGAAAACGTCTTTACGTTTCAAACTTGTTTGTACTTGCTCAATAGCACAAAACGTCCCTACGTTTGACACTTATTGCGTAAGACGTCCTTACGTTTCATTTCTTTTTGCATTTTGGTCCTTATTTCAACGTTTCATTGCGGAAAATGTCATTTTTACTATTTTTCAATGTAAAATAACCAATATACCCTCCTATTTAAATAAAATAAAAAAATTACAATTATGATCCCAAACTTTTTAAAAGTGCAAATGAGTTCAAAAACCTTATTCAAGCCATCTCACCTCCCTCTACAACCTCCGATCAATGTCTAGCCGGGAACCAGCTCTGCCACCACCACCACCGTTAATGCGGAGGTGAGACGGTTTGAATGGTGGTGGGGTCTAGTGGTTTAGGTGGTGGAGGGAAGATAAAGCTGAAGGCAGAGGTAAAGACTGATGGTTTGAGTGTTTTAATAAGGTTTTTGAACTCATTTGCACTTTTTAAAAAGTTTGGGAGCATAATTGTAATTTATTTTTATTTTTTTGTTTTATTTAAATTGAGGGTATATTGGTCATTTTACATTGAAAAATAGTGAATATTGCTTTTTTCGCTATGAAACGTTGAAATAAGGACGAAAATGTAAAAAGAAATGAAACGTAAGGACTGTTACGCAATAAGTGTCAAACGTATGGACGTTTTGTGCTATTGAGCAAGTACAAACAAGTTTGGAACGTAAGGACATTTTCCGCATTAAGTGTCAAACGTAAGGACGTTTTGTGCTTAAGGCTTTTGAAATCACTTGCACTTTTTAAAAAGTTTGGGAGTATAATTAAATTTTTTTTTTGTTTTACTTAAATTTGAGGGTATATTGGTCATTTTATACTGAAAAACTGTGAAAATAACATTTTCCACACTGAAACGTTGAAATAAGGGCGAAAATACAAAAAAAAAAATTAAACGTTGGAACGTTTTGCACACTAACTGTCAAACGTAGGGACGTTTTGTTCTAATAAACCGTAAAAAAAATATTCACATGTATAATAATACAAAAATTATCTAAAAACATGTGATATGAGAGTAAAAATTTTCCAATTTCGAGACAACTGTTTTTATTTTTCATGAATATTTAAATGTATTGTCATGAACAGTTATTTACTTACTAATAAATGTATAACTCATAAAAGTAAACTTTTTAAGCCTATAAGGAGTAAATTGTACATGTCATTCATGTGTGAAAAGTATCATTAAACTCATATAAAGAAGTCTCAAAACCTTAAATCAATGAGAAAGGACGTACAAAGAATCACTGGTTAATGAATATATTCTTCAAAATATGAAGTCAAACTCAATATTATTAGGACCTTTATAAATTAAAGAGCTCATAGTTAATTGTATAATTTTTTTCTTTCT